>OZ007581.1:39561014-39618514 GCA_963931925.1 Onchidella celtica
AGACACACACAGAGGAAGACAGAGATAAAAAGACGGACAGAGAAGGACAGACATAAACACATACAGAAAGACAGACAGACAGAAACAAACGATCAGACAGATAAACTGACAGACAGACAGGTGAACAGAAAGCAGACCTCAGAGAGAGGTTTTCCTAATTTCTATCTTAATGATTGGGGTGGAGAAATGATCCAGTCAATCTACCTTTTGAAGTCGTGTGCCTTTCTGAACAGTTGACTATCCTTGTCTCCCTACAATTAAGTATAACACTCGACTAGATCCCTAACTTTAACCCTACAAAAGTACAACCTATCCTCCCCCAAACCCTGTTGTTAATGACCTATATCCCGAACCATGTCTGTATACTAAAAGGTTCAGTGTGAACCAAAATATCAATCCATAGCTTTTCAGTCCTGCTACTATGGCATTCATTAGTAAAATAAAGATAAATTACCATTTTTAGCTTATAAGTATCTTAATTTAACGTTACAGTTTGTAGTGTAATGCAATGTAACATGATGTAATGTAACAATCGACTTTTAAAGCTCTCAAATCTACAGAAAATGACGTGCTCTAAGGCGCTGAACTAACATAAAAATAGGATTAACGTAAAATCAATTTATCATACTCCGACCCACACACATTTACAAACACCCGATTTACTCTCATCCTCAAACTTCTGAGAACAGAAAGGGACATCAGTCAGTTTAAATGACAGAAAAGTTTAACTTGGTTCATCATTATCTGTTTTTGGCTTTCACGGGCAGCCTGAAGTACATACATGAGGAATGTATCCTGAGATTGATTCGTCTTCAGATTCAGTCAATGATAAATAGACGTGTTGTTTCCATATAAGAAAGCAATCTACGATACCTTACAGATTCTATATAATGGCTAAACCACATAGAGAAATCCATGAGATAGTGAACTATGGACCAAAATAACAAACTGATTTATAAGCGGTGCTGGCACCTTTGGCGATGTGAAATTCCTTTTTTGTTTAAAACACTTCCTGCTGTTCCTCCTCAACATGGACGACTGCATGCGTCCACAACCCGTCCAGTTCCGTGCATCGTCAAGTGCGTGTGCATCATTATTCCAAATTAAAAATAAAAAAAAAGAGTTGGTTAGTTGCCTATGTGGCTAGAATGCTCACAATGGGCTTTTCTCACCAGCTTGTAGTCAATATTGTAGCATCTGCGGGCTACCCCTTGCCCTCCCCCGGTTTTGTTGTTGTGCTGGTGGCTGAGCATGTGTCCACTACTTTTTTCATTTTATTGTTGACAACCGCCAGAGTGTACTGTACTCCGTGACCTGACCTTCTTTTCTAGTGAGTAGTTTTTTTCCTCGCTCGCTTGTTGTCAGGTGTTTTGACTCGTTCAGTAAATATTAGTATGTTCCCGAATATTCGATAACGTTGTGGATACGAATGTTTACGCCAGATTTGGCCTTGAGTGATGTAACCTGATGACGTATTGATGCGTGATTGGTTAGTTTGTGCGAGGGCAAAGGTAACGTTTATTTCGGGAACTTTCTGTAGGAATGTTTATATATATAGACCTGTGTGAGTGGTTGGTCGGTGAGTAAGTGAGTTTCCTTTTGTGTGGCGTAGATATTTAGTTTCGCTGGTGTCTTCCTAGTAATTTATTGTTCACTATACAGTTATTAAACTTTAGTATTATTTAATCTATCATCGGATCTCGTGTTTATTTATTTTACAGCTGTAATAGTTTCGTTTTCTAAAGGGTTGTAGTTAGATCAACTAACTCCCCCCTACTATAACGTGCTAGAACAACCTCAGCTGTTACAAATATCATAATAGTTATTGCCGTTATGGCCAACGAAAAGTTTGTCGTGACCATTATCAGTTAAACCCAGCCCTTGTCATAACGCTAAAACTACAACTTTCCAAACAGTTCAGAGTATAAACCAAATACTTCGTCTATTAAGCCAAATTGCTCACAGATAGTCTCTCCAAAAATAGTAGTAGTAATAATAATAATAATAATAATAATAAATAGTAACTGTAAGGTCACAAAGCCGCTTGATACAAAGTTCTAATGTCCTGAAAACGACTTTTTCTACACACACACACACACACAAGTCCAAAGGTGAGGCAGCTGACGTAGGTCCCAAAGTGAATGTAGTCAAATGTCTTTACTATTTACTTTTGGCCTAAACAAGTCTTCATCTGTGACAGGGCTGGATTAAGGTCAATTGATGCTCTAAGCACAGTCCAACTTTGCTGCCTCTCAGTCTTTCCATTGGCAAGACATTGTCCTTTCCCCAAAAGAAAGTCTCACAAAAAGACAAGTTCAAAAGAATGCAATCCACAATAGCCCATGTGTCATCATACATGAGGGCCATGTAACATGAACATAATAAATGACTGCACATTAAAACAGTAATTTATCTTGAAGATTTTATTTATTATACCCAAATAAATGTTCAAAAGCACAGACAATGTGAATCAATACTGTTGAAGCTCTGAGGTTAGTAGCACACAGAGTCAAATCCGTTTTACGTCGGATTTGTTTGAATCCACTAGCGAGACTGACTTGTGTCAATCTCATTCGTGTAAGAGGTTTGATTTCAGTCCAAAATCCATAAAACGGCGGCAAAACAGACTTGACTAGGCGTGCTGTGTTCCTCACTTGTTATTTCCGCAATTTTACTCAATTTACCCAAAAATTTTGTTCGCTCAAGAGTCATAGCGACAGATTTTGAGTACAGAAATAATGCGTACATTTCATCATTGTTAAATAAAGAGACCGACGAAACATTATAAAACACAGAAAATCTGTGGGATCGCAGCAAGGCTTGAAGCTGTTTATATAACTTTTTCTTTTAACCATAAATTTTGTCTAAAGAAAGGGATGAATGGGACAAGCAACCATCTCTGTGGTTCTCACGAATGTATGCGCTGGCTTGGGCACGCAGTACGCAGGGAGGCTGGCAGAATCCCTTAGGGCCTCCTCTAGGGAGAGTTAGTGGAAGGAAAAGGCGGACGCCATCTGAGCTACAAGGATATATCCAAGAGGGACCTGCAGGCCCTGATCATCGAAGCCAAGTCATAGGAAGCAGCTGCCTCAGGCAGAATACGCCGAAGGCAGTGATTGAACCTTGGTCTCTCAATGTTTGAAGATCTCCCACCAAGATTGGTTTGTTTAGAATATTCTCGCATGATTCTGTGTTATGATCCAATAGGAACTGTGCACCTTGTGACTGTCCGGGTGATTGTAAGCAATTCATTAGGCCGGCAATATAATATGGAGTTTTACTGTAGTTTTATATTGCATAAATTAATTCAACATTATTAGCACTGTGTATAGCAGGTATGATCATCCTTGCGGAGACTCGTCGCTATTTAATGGTATCAACAATAAGAACAACAAATTAATGGCAACAAGTAAAGACAACACGAGAACCATATCATCAAGAAACATACATTAGAGCATCACATGTACGCAGATGACACCCAGCTGTACATACCTATCAGCCATGGTGAGGAAGATCAACAAATTTCAACAATTCAAAACTGTCTTCATGATATCAAGGACTGGATGTTTAACAACAAACTTAAATTGAATGACGACAAAACAGAAATCATCATGTTGGGAACAAATCAGTTAAGAACAAACATAAAGTTTGACACATTGGATCTTGGCAATGCAACTGTTAAGGTTGAGTCATCTAGTGCCATACGAAATCTTGGCTTTTATTTTGACCCTAACTTTTCTATGAAGACCCATGTGACAAGAATTTGTCAAACCACGCACTACCACCTTAGAAACATAGGAAAAATAAGAAAATTTATTGATGAAAACACAGCAAAGATTCTTGTTCATGCTTTCATTCTGAGTCATCTGAACTACTGCAATTCCCTATTTTTTGGCATTCCCGATTCAACTCTTTCAAGACTTCAAAAGATTCAAAATAGAGCAGCGAGACTTGTAACACTGAGTAAAGCTTCGGATCATACCGAGGATATTTTAAAAACTCTCCATTGGTTGCCTGTAAAAGAACGTATTGAATTTAAGATCCTTTGCATGGTGTACAAATGTTTAAATCTGTGTTCGCCAAACTACCTTTCAGAACTTATAGAAAAGTACACACCGCCACGCAATTTAAGGTCCTTAAATGACAGTCAGCTCTGCATGCCTAGATCCAGAACAATGCTTGGAGAAAGGGCATTTTCCATCTGTGCCCCAAAAACTTTGGAACAATCTGAACTATGATATAAAAACAACTAATTCAATAGAGCACTTCAAATCGAAACTCAAAACATTGCTTTTCAAAAAAGTGTATGATTTATAGATGATACTAGAACTGTTACTGAATGTATCTTTGGATGTGTTAGTGTGTAGGTGTGATATACTGGAGTGTTTGAGACTGTGTATTCTATGTGTTTGTTAAGCGCCACCGAGCACTTTAAGTGGATTTTGGCGCTATATAAATCAATTATTATTATTATTATTATTATTATTATTATTCATTGTGGAAGACAATGTAGGTCTACTGTACATGGGAACCATTTCATTATGGAAGACAGTGCAGGCCTGTTTCACATGGGATGCATTTCACTGTGGAAGACAGTGTAGGCCTACTGTACATGGGAACTGTTTCATTACAGACGACAGTGTAGGGTACATGAGAACCATATGTTATTACCAACGCACATGAGCTGCATTTCATTTGGAAGACCTACTGCACACGACATGCATTTATTTCATTGTGGGAGACAGTATTGGCCTACTGTGCATGAGAACTAATTCATTATAGAACACAGTGTAGTCTGTCCGTTCATGAGAACCATATCATTATGAAAGACAGCGTATACTTACTGTGTAGGCCTGCATCTCTCGAACTAACAGTTTAAACAAAAAAACTAGCACAGTACGTACACCAACCTAATATTGCGTTTTTAGTATATTGTAATAATATTGTGTCACTTAGTTGGGAACATCCAACTTCGTCGTATTTGGAACCTCAACGCCCCAAACTTATGAGAACCGGATTCATCAATATAAGAGTAGAAGGACAAGTGGGGTAAATAACTCAAAAACTAAATTCACACGCCTATGTATGCACGCTCACAAATTAACAATGTTACCGACATCCCAATTGACTTTTTTTTTTTTCGGTGGCTATGTGTAATCTGAAAATATAATGTAACATGGTAGTTACAGTAATGTTCCTACAAAACAACTATTAAAATGTATGTAAACAATTCTCAGCCACCTGGGTCACGGTTGAGGCATACTGCTGATTTTCTAGCTTTTTTGTTTTAATTTTGAAAAGCACAGAAATTTCCAAATGACAAAAAAATTCATTGCTGGAAAACTCGTTTATCTATACTTCTGGTTTAAAAACGGGTACGAAATGTTTAAAACTCGAATAATTTGCACATAATATCAGTTTGTCAGGTCCCTTAAAATGAAATCTAGGAGGACGAAAGAGATTTAAAAAAAAAAAAAAAACACATAAACACACACACTAATAGCCAGTCATTAAACAACATTACACACAAAGCCATTCAATTATGAAAAAAGACTGTCATCTTTCAGGCCTCTCAAACAAGAAATGATTTGTCTGGGGACCTTATGGTGGTATTAGCTCAGCATTTGTACAATAATGAAACCCCGTATCAACCAAGCAGTTCAGGGTACTGCGCACTAGCATGCTGTAGAAACAGAACCAACACAAAATGTTGTTTTTGGCACGAGTAAAACATAGTTCAGTCAAAGAAATGTAAAACATCTCAGATGGAATTACAGAAATAGTTTACGAAAGCTTGCCATCTCAATGGTTTAAGACCAGTAATTTGGAAATAAAGTCGAAATATATTATCACTCTTGCAGGAAATACAAGTGTTCACAATTTAAACTGGATCTTCTTCGTGAAAAATCTTCAAACTTTTTCAGACTGACTATGACATTTAAGAATTTTATAACATGATCAGTTGTACAATTATCATTTGAGGGTTTAACAATACATTGAATAATGTATACAACATAAACTTTAGGATGAAATTTTAGCGCCACGATAATGTTACATCGTTGATATATACATTGAAATTCAGGTCTTGAAGATTGGGTATAATTTTAGGCTCTGGTACAATCACTTTCTCTGTCTCTGGAAAGTTCAAAATGAGATTATTCCCCCGAAATGAAAGAGCAATGATTGTTCTCGATGCACAATTAATGGGATCCGTGCTCCAGTTGTCCTTAAGTCCTAAAGAAGGACCCGTTTTTCAGTTGGCGTATAATTGGGATCCCTGTCGTACGTGCCATAAGGCACAGGGTCTTGGAATTGGCCTGGAACGGCAGGCATCACTGAGCTCTTGACTGCGTAAGTGTCCTGGTCATAAGGCATGGGTTTGGGAGGTGGCGCAGCACCAGACGGGTCCCCATACTGAGAGTACGGAAGGTCCGAATTCTCTCTGGGCATGATTGGTAAAACATTTGATCCACTGATAGTTGATATGCGGCGATCGGTACTTTCATCCACTTCTTTCTTTTCCCTGTCTGCACTGTCATTCCGTTTGTGAATCCCGTTTGACCTTTGTCCAATAGGTGGTAGGACAGAAACAATAGGATAACCGGGGAATCCGTTGCTATTTTGGTTTTCATGCTCAAGCGGTGGTAATTCTTGATGTTTTCCTTTCTTTCTGAGTTTCTTCGGTTGGTCTGGTGAATCCACCGCGGCATCGATGTCATCTTTGGCCTCTCTGGGCTGTAGTTCCATTTCTTCACCCCCGTATTTCTCGTCTTTAACTTTCATATCGTAGGCGGCAATGGCCCTCTGCATAAGATATCCTGCAACACCTGGAAACAGCGAGATGTTCATCATGTATTGGTTATACACTTGTCTTTATTTCATAAAATACATGACAATAACTATACAATTGATGGAATATAAAAACCACAGACAATCTCTGGGGTCGCGGCAAGCGCAGCGCTCCGAAAATGCAAGTCTGGACCCACAGCCGTACTGGTTTTATTCTCCACGACCTTATTTTTATTTGTTCCATTGTTTTACTGGTTCGATTTTCCCTTCTGGTGCATTTTTTTTTTTTTTCTGACTAAGGTGAATATACCGAAAGCTTGATTTGTCTTCCCTTTTCTTTTACATTGTATTGTATCGTTTCTGTGTTATTTGTTACGTAACACTTTGCAAAATTCAACGTTTTCTTCTTTTTTTTTTGTGCAATATTTGGCCTTGACAATATATAAGTATGGAAATAAATAGCAGTGGTCACTGTCACGATGTTAAAACAATTCGGACAACGCCATCTACATCTACATCAAACTCTTTATCATCCTAATAATTATCACACTTAGAGCTCATGGAGTTAATAACACTGGGGTGATTAAAATGTGAATATAAAATGTCTGATAATGATTGACAATACTGCTATGCCATGCTATGCAATACTTTGCACTTTTTTTCCTTTTGTTTCATTTTGTTGGGTTTTGTGGTAAAAACTTGCATGCGGTGATGCGGTGGCCTGTTGTGTGGTGATTCATACTACGTAGTTATCTTATGCATCGTACAATCACTGTTCACCTTTTTTGTTAGTTGGCTCAGGCTTAAAGCACACCGCAACCCTCCACCCTACTACAGCCTGATAAACAAAAATCATCAATAAAAATCTGGGCTTTGGAAAGTGTGTCATCCACAAAGGTGTTGTAAACCCCAATCCGATAACTCCCATTTTGTCATGGACTATGTGGCAGTGATGAAAAACTATTGCGTGCTCTGCCATGGGAGCTTTGCTATTTGAATTTGGACAAGCTTAATTTTAAGTTGTTGTTTTGTTTGTTGTTGTTTTTTGTGTATTTACACGTACTTATAACAACGGTTTGCTACGAAACATACAGATGGGAGTGTTATTTGTGTCAAGACTAAAGGACAGAACTTACCACAAAGAAGAGCTCCAGCTAGTGTGATCCATGGCGAAAAGCTGAAGCTGTATTTACTGTCATCATACACCGCAGCACAGTAGACAATCACTCCAATCACCACGAAAATTGCTTGCAGCATGAGGAAGAGACGATAAAATAATAACTGCTCACAAAAAGACCTCTACTGATCTGCCTGCAGACATTTGACTTGTACAATTCCTAGTCAAACCATAATGATCGATACTGTAATGAATATTATAATAATGATGAAAGGTCTTAAGACAGGTACATGCATGTACCATGGTTACAGAATAACTCACAAAAAAATCCCTATGTATCACACACGCATGCAAAGTTCACTCTAATTTACACGCACACAAAAACACACAGTCATGCATATTTCGTAAACAAACGAACAAATGACTAATTACTAAATTATTACTAAGAAAGAAAGAAAAATGATGAATGGCAAACCCACAATGAACAACAGTTGAAGGATTTATTGTTATTACGATGATATTCAAATGAAGGTGATGGTCTGTGTCAGCGGATGGAAACTGAATAAAAGATTTTAAAATGCTTGACAGATAATAATATAATCAAAATTACCATTCTCTGATCTCAGCAAACAAACCCAGTTTTCATTGTGCTTTGAACCAAGTCCATCAGGATATGCACAAAACTACTAACCAAGTCTTTATTTATGAATTAATGCATTGCCATGATGTGGGATTGAAAAATGACGATGGTTTTGCAAGGTGAGCATTTTAATATTCAAAGCTAATTAGGTCAACACCCAACTGGCAGCTGGCGTCATGTGCCCACTCCGTTGTTCCATTTTTATTTCAATTCACCTTCTAACTTCTCCTCCACCCAAAGTACTTTTCTGTATTCATATACTTAAGATTTACTATAACAAGGTAATATAGATGATAATTTCTGGGCAGGTCTGCACGGTTTGTTCTAGTCTTTATATCTTCATGTCTGTCTCTCAGCTGTAAACTGACGCTGAACTGTTGGTAATGAATGGTCACTTTCGAACGTTTCTGGATTGTCTAGTTTCTTCAACTTACCGCCGAGCACGCAGCCTATGGTCAGACATTTGGGGGTCCCAGTCGATAGCTTCAGTTTCTGACATCGCTGTACACACAGATGCAGAGCAGCGCCGAAACTTAGGGCTAATGCGATCACGCCCAACACAATGACGACGTCAACAAAGTATAAAACTTCTGGAAATGCATAGAAAAAAAAAAGACTAATAACTTGCCAGTTCTGTCCCAGTTTAAAATGTTCTGTATCGCCCGAGGTTATTTATGTATTAATGGAGATTATCATCCCAGACACAGAATACCCAGACGAACCATTCCTTCTCCCGCTATATGTCCATAAATTTCGCGCGTATAAATACGGTGAGTACTATTCTTTTTCGTTCAATTATGAAGGGTTGTGGTGCGAATTGCTGTATAGTTGACATCGATGATACGCGCGTAAGTCGACGGACGGAATATGACGAATTGATGTGTCTCGGTTATCATAGATGTGAGTTTTAAGAATAATTTCCGTTTGCTAAAGAACCGTTAGAAATAAATATTTGGTGTAGTTAGAAATATTGGCCGAATTTTTTTATTTTTTTTTAATTGCCCTTTAGCAGTGACACTGTGCAAACATGTGTACGGCATAGTTTTATTCTGTGGAGTGTGATTTGTTATCTCAACCATTTTAGTAAACTACGCGTGGACCATAATGATTTAATTTTGAAATATAGTGGTGAATAAAAAAAAAATGTCAAACTTTAATTTAAAGGCCTTTGAAGGCTTACACTTACCAGATTTGCCCAACACAATGTGAACATCAGGTCTGACAACATGTCCTTATTACAGAACTGATATTTTTTTGTGTGTGGAAGGGGAGGGGGGGGGGGCAGTGAAAACCAGTTGCAGGTCTATGATTAACGATGAATAGAGAACGTAACAATAAGGAGACAGAGGAGGAGAGGGAGGAGAGGGGGGGGAGGGGGGAGGGGGGAGCAAGCATCATTCAAAAGTGTCGTAAATATCCAGACTTAAATTCAAGTCATCATGATTTTTTTTTTTTTTTAATGTCGTCTTTAAGAGATTATTTCACCTCTGGTATTAGAAATAATCCAAGCTCTACTCTGCCCCATGTGATGGTCTTTTCAAAAACTACTAATGGGTGCAAACATATATAATATGCATACTTTTTCCTTCTATAAGAGATGATAAGTTCCGGTTTCAGAGTATCACTGGCATTACCTTCATCGTAATCATGAAGTTCACATCTCAGTTTCCGGCACACATGGAATAGCCCGTAGTCTAATCCGTCTCCAGTTTGCCAGTATGGAGAAGCTACGCCCACAACCACAAGGACAATGCTCATAATGAGCAAAGTAAACGCCATTGCCAGAGCGTAAGGTCCTTCAGACCACGCCATTGTGCCACTGGGAACTACCAACTGAAACAGAGGCATATAAGTGCACGTGTAAACTACAAAACATTCAACAAACTTCTGGGGGGAGGGGGGAGGGGGGAGGGGAGGGTGTATACGGTCTATACTTGTGAAAGTTAAATTTGCTGGGGACACGTCAGGTCACCGACTAGTGTTTGCCATAACTTGGCAAAAAGAAAAAGTTGTATGTGGGACAGCCTCGCCTAGGGGTAGCCACACAAAAGCCACTGAATTCGGTCACCGAGCCACTAAGCGCTTTAGGTGAGAAGAATTGCACTACATAAACGGACCGAATCTAGGTGGGCTCCATGTGCAGTTGTTGAAATTATGTTGTGCAATTCTTCTCACCTAAAGCGCCTAATGGCTCGGTGACCGAATTCGGTGGCCTTTGTGTGGCTACCCTAAGAAATAATATCCAAACGATACAAAAAAAAACAAACAACTAGGCTTTGCTACATACAACTGATTTTTTCCCCAATTTTTGACTTTGGTTTTAAGCCTTGCTGTGACCCCACAGTTTATCAGTCTGTGGTTTTTATAATAAATTTCGACGAGTGTGTGTACCGTGTGTGTGCTCTAACAAAACGCAGAACTTTGTGCTTTAAATACATATTGACATGCGTTAGCCTATGGCTGTGACTGTCTTTCAATATTGATTGTTGTTACCTGTGCACTCCACAGACTAATAAATTAACCAGACTGGAAACACGAGCTTCGGGGTGTGTTGTTTTTTACGAAATTTGCCGAGCGGCGACTGTATAACCAACATGGCCGCCGCTGGGGAAATTCAGATTCTAGTTCCTTCTGCAGTAGAAATTTCTTTTTATTGTCAAGATTGGTTGTACATGTATTCATTTCTTGGTGCGGAACCAACCAAACTTCAGCGTTCAGTAGGCGCGTCAATATGGTATCATTCAAAATTGTAGCCATGCTGAAGCGTCGGTCGCTACCGTAAACCTAGAATGGCGGATGGTTCATGACCTTTCGCTGTTTTGTGACGTCACACAATGGGATTATCCGGTCTGGGTACTTTATTAGTCTGTGGTGCACTCCAAGTATCTTGCTTTGGGGGTGCTTATTTCGAAGCTTTTTTTCTACCCCAGAGCTAGATTTACTATACTCCTAATATCAGCCTTAATTAATTATTCTTTCAGATGTTCAATCTTTTTTCGCCGGGGTTTTTTTTTGGGGGGGGGGTGAAAGGGTAAGGGGCAAGGTTAGAGATTCGATGAGATTAACAGTGGAGGATAAAGACGGGCTTAGGGATAGCCACGAATACGTACGCGCCTCTAGCGCACAACGCTTGGGGTACGTTCGTGCAAATAACAGCAGCCTTAAATAGTAAGGATCTTCAACTTACTTTAAACACACGGCGAGAAAGAGTTCAGTTTGGATTCCACACCCATTGCTTGTTTCGCATAGCCCAACGTGCCTTCAGTGTCCATTTGAGCATTTCCATTCAAAACTGTCCACCGTTAAACTACCTATTTTCGTGACTTGTTTTTCAAATGGCGCATTACAGCTCCAGGTAAACTGTCGTAACTCGACTTTTATTTAAAAATTTAGATATTTGGTATAATTCTAGCCCTTGACAGCCCGCAGGTTCTGTCATAATTTGTTGCTTAAATTCTAAAAACTAAGGGTTAAATAGCGTTTTTTGTTTGTTTCTTTGTTTGTTTTTTTTTTGTTGTTGTTGTTTTTTGATATCGTAATTATTAATAAAGAAAGTTATTCAATTTTCTACTTCCCCTGAAAAATTTATTAAAACCGAGTTACGATAGTTTACCATGGCGCCCTCGAGCTCATGTAAGGTTAACAGAGGTCAATTTAGTACTAGAAAAAAGAGAGAGAGAGAGATCCTGGCCATCGACTTTATTAATCGTAAATTATGTTCAAAGTCTTCAGCTACTAGAAATACTAATAAAATAATATTTTGCTTTTAACTCTTTAAGGCACAAGCAAGGCACAGTGTATCGACTGCCCAACTTCTGAATGTCTAAACGTTATTTTTAAAAAAACAGAAAAACTGTGCCGTCGCGGCAAAGGCTTGAAGCAAAGACAGTCTATGGCAAAAAAGAAAATGTTGTATCTAACAGAGCCTCGCATAACACGTAATACAGAAACGATAGAATAAAACGCTTTTCTGTATAATTTCTTAACCATGGCTTTGCTAATTACAACTTTGTCGGTTTTTTTTTCTTGCCACGTTGTGATTATTTTGTCTTCCGAGTGCCCAAATAGCGCTGTCTGTGTGCTTATGAAGTAGACCGTGGATGTTTACTTTAATCATTTTTTTCTATGTGCTAAATATAGGTCTGTAGTTTTAAAAGGATTAATTAACTAATAGGTGATTTATAGGAGAAGCTAAACCACAACCCCATTATCTTTCATAGTATATCTAAAAAATAAAAGGTGTGCAAAATGCATAAAAAAGTATGTGGATATTAAGGAGTTCAGTCTCTGGATAATCCTTACATTCCCCAAGATATTTTAGCAGACAGAATAAAGTTTGAAGGGAATATTACAGGGTTGTGGACATATGATACCTTTTAGTTAAGGATAATGTACAGTGAATGCTCTCTAAAGAAAAAGGCTGGCTCTTGAATAAAGCTGGGCATTAAACAACAGTACGCTGTAATCTACAAGTAATACTTATATCGGCCGATGATCAATGGTGCCTGTGTTTAAAATACATATCACGTTATGGTTATATTTAAAATGTGTTTATCTAGCACGTCTCATACCACGTAAAGACCAGGATAAGGACAACCCACTAGGGAGCCCTTGTGAGGGCTAAGGAAGCCAAGAAAGCCAGAAAGAGGACGGTAACAACAACAGCAACGAAACAAGTAAAGTACAAACAAGAACAAGAAAATATAAGGTGTATATTGCCCAGAGCAGCGATTCTCCTGCAACCCCAGGTCTCATACCACACAACACCTTCTCTCTACCGGTGTGTTTCAGAGTGTCGTAACTTTTACAAAAATGTCTCACATAAACCCGATTGCCAGTAAAAAAAAAGTTTAGAAAACACAGATTGATTGTCCGTGCTTGTGATTGAAAAATGATTTGCTTCATTTCTTTCGTCATATATCACGTTATCAGCTGAACCGCCAATTCAGAAAAACTTGCATGCAACTGATGTCAGAAAAGATCAATAAAATTTGATTTTTATCCAGCCAATACGTCAAAGAGAAAACGGTCGAAACAGAAAAGAAAAAAAAAAAAGACACACACAGACGGACGGACGGAGACACAGACAGACAGACAGACAGATAGATAGATAGATAGATAGATAGATAGATAGATAGATAGATAGATAGATAGATAGATAGATAGATAGATAGATAGATAGATAGATAGATAGTTAGATAGATAGATAGATAGATAGATAGATAGATAGATAGATAGATAGATAGATAGATAGATAGATAGATAGATAGATAGATAGATAGATAGATAGATAGATAGATAGATAGATAGATAGATAGACTTACACAACGTTATTAACACAGAACCCTTACCTTACTAATACACTGCTGAAAGTTCTAACTGCACCTAATGGCAGCAACACATATACTCCTATATTACATTCATGTGCATATTCAGTGAACGACTGACGTATTGACAAACTCTCAATGGTTTTTTTGCGTTGGTAAACACGCTTGGAACTGAAGACGCCACACTCCCAGGGGCGCGGCACCAGAAGTTTGTTTGTAATGCCAGAGGGCACTAACGCTTACTTGTCGCTTGGCGTGCCTGTCAGTGTGAATTCGTCGTCGTCTTCTTTTATATGTAGCAGTTCATGATGTCACCAACCAACTAGACGTCAGCTGCTACTATAGACACTGTGTTAACTGTAACCCTTGATTCCCCTAATGAGATTAAAATCAGAGAAATGCAATCTTTTATATTAGATCTGTTCGTCATTGAAAAAATCGTATCTGACATTAATGTACCCTAATTATTTTTATTTTCGTCAATGTTCTGTTGGAAATTATTAATCGACAAAATACAAAAAAAAAGTGGGGGGGGGGGGTGGGGGTGGGGGTGGGGAGCGGGGGTAACATCAGGTCACACCTAAAATCCATTTCAGATCTAAGTATGTGGATATTTAGGAGTTCAGTCTTTGGATAATCCTAACCGTTTGATAGTATTCTAATAATACCGGTACTGCATACATAACCGACGACACTGAAAATATTCGGGTAATTAGACTTTCTGGGGGTTAACATGTAAAACATGACGTTATCCGATCAACGCATCTTCTACTAAATGGCTGTAGCAGCAAGAACGTTTAGAACCATTAACTTTGGAAAGAACGATTTCAGCTACTATTATTCTTGGTGGGACAGTAATTCAATGTCACAGAAGAAAAAAGTGCATATCAGTCTTCTTCTTCCTCTTAATCTTCTTTTTTTTCTTTTCTTCTTCTTCTCTCTCTCTCTCTCTCTCTCTCACTCTCTTTCTCTCTTTCTCTTTATCTCTCTCTCTCTTTCTCTCCCTCTTTCTCTCTCTGCCCCTCTCTCTCTCTCGTGCGACTCTCAAGTTGAATTAATTCACTCCGACAGAAAATCAGCACACATTTACTCTTCTTCTGACATCTTACAATGGACGACAAAATATGACAACACAATGTATAGCTACCAAACCAGTAAATGGTATTCCCTCTTCCCACCCCACCCCAATCCCCCTTTCCACCCGTGTCACTCCCCACCTCCCACCACGGCAACCATACAGTTATATAATGTTCGGCCTCATAGTAGAATTTCAGAAGCGTTTCTGTGCTCTAGAGAGTACCCACCACCAAAACCAAACTATTCAATCTTTGGAAAAAACATTCTTTAATCTTAAAAGACACCTAAGAGTGTATGACATTATATTATTACACCATGCAAGACTGATCATATTGCTACAGTTAGGTAAAGCACTCGACTATGACACTGAAAAGCTCAAGAATGGCGTGACCAGAACACCCAAAGGCTCGCTGAGATCGAAACATATTGATTTCTGTCTTCTCTTTCAATACTCCGCGATCGATATTCCCGCGAGTGAAAACTACACCTATTCAATATAAGTGTCCGCAGCTATCAAAGCAAAATGTCGTATTTATATTTAAACACCACCTTATCATTTTGTCGAGCTTTCAAAAGGCATGACGTATAATGTCAATACACTCCGCTGTAAACATTGGCCATTTTTTAAAACTAGTTTTCTATGCAACGATAAATAGAGTTAAATGTCTGGCTTGGACGTTACTCGGTGCAGTAGCTACGTCAGTTCTTCCAGATTATAGTTATCTGGGAGTGCTAAATCGGTCATCATGAACCTCACACTAAAGTGCAACACAGAATACCCAGACGAATCGAAACATTTTGCCCCTTGTATCGTACGTGTGTCAAAGATTTCAACAATCTGCACGTCATAATTATCTTCAAATGTGTAATGAAAACACCCACAGTTGGGGACATTTATTGAGAGTAGGAAATATTCGTTTCAGTATCCTGTGACTTACGTTTTAAATTTGCTATTTCACACACTATTTCAACTGTGTCCTGTTAAAAAAAAAAAAAAGAATTAGATCTACAGAAGTTCAGAATTTTCCTGTGGCCATTTCAAGTTTCTGTTTTATAAGCGACACTGAATCTGTTGCGGCTCCTCTGAGATCTCATTTTGAAGACGCACATATTAGTCTTCTCGGATAAGGACGAAAAATTCGGAGGGTCCGTGTGCACGTTGTGCATGTTAAAGATACCTTGGCAGTTGGAAATCGAGAAGAGTACGCCGAACAGGCCGCTGCCAGCCCAAAAATAAATAGAAACGTATCCCTACCACTCCCCCCCCCCCCCAAAAAAAAAATAAACAGAGAAAAAAACAACCGACAGGCGCTGCACTGTGGCGACCACGTGTCTGTTCCAGTTGTAACTGGGCTGCAATGGCACTAAGACAAATTTCCTATGGGGATTAAAGAATGTTAAAATCGGGCAAAAAGAAAAAGTTGTATGTAGCGAAATCCTGCGTGAGAAATAAAACCCAAACGATTCAAAGCAAACTAAAGAGAAGACAGAAAATGTTCGAATTTTCGGCTTTCGCCTTTATCAAGAAAAAAGAAATGGAACAGAGAAAACAACTGAACAATAAAAGGTTTCAACAGGAAATGTAAAGAATCGAAGCGAAACAGAATAATGTTACTTAGCTGCGAGTTCTTGCTTGGTTAGCAGCACAAAAGCACGTCCGTTTGCGAAATGATTAAAGAAGTATACAAAAATTATATAGTTTCCGCCTTTAGTTTCTGCTTTAATTGGATGATATTTGACAGCTCAAACACCCTGCAACAGTAACAACACCGCCAACCCTGCGTGTTGCAGTCTAAGCCATACTATCAATTTTTTTTTTCAGCAACCAACTGCTTTGACAATCTCCTACCCTATTTTTCATCTCCAAAAATTCTTTTTGACTATACATCCAGCTGCTTCCTTAAGGAAAATCAGCACATGGCCTCTGGGTTACCAAGTTATAATAGCAGATGAAATTGTTATTACACACTTTTTCGTTTCAAGATCAGAACACAATTTGACACGTAAAATATAACACTTCGAAATTTTAGTTGACAACGGAAGTAAACTCAATCTTACACTTCCGAAACATCATGACGCCATAAAGACTGTCTTCAAAATTACAATCTCAGTTGCTGAAAATGAACTATTGCACGGGAACTTTCTTAGCATTTATCATTATTTTTTATACAGATTAGATGTTGATTAGAAATTGACCATGTTTCATGGTCAACGGTCTAGGCAGATCTGTTCTGTCAATAATTCTCCAACTGTAGTGGCCACTTCGACATGCAGAACTTAGACGGAAACAGGTAATTTCCAGTAGCCATTTGTCTTGTTCAAATAGCAATGGAATCCGTCGTGTGATAAAAAACTATGAATTGTAAAGCTTCTCACACGACTACCCTAGAGGTTGAACTCTGCACCTGAGGTGAAGGGCAAGCTCTAACTTTCATGTCCATTCCGTTGTCCCAAGTATACAGTTGTGACTTAAATAGCCAAATCTAACTGGAAAGGTTTTAATAGATGTGTTTAAGAGAGAGAGAGAGAGAGAGAGAGAGAAGAGAGAGAGAGGGCGATAGAGAGAGAGAGAGCGATAGAGAGAGAGAGAGAGAGAGAGAACGAGAGAGAGAGAGAAGGAGGGATGGGGGGGAGGGGCAGACAAAGGCAGAAGAACACAGAGACATGCAGAGACAGAGAGAAAGACAACGAGAAGGAAAGAAAGAAAGAGAGGTAAAGGAAACAGTCAACAATGACCAGCTCATTTATGATGGTTTCTGGTGTTCACTTTGCTAACCTTGCTAACTTTTCAAACATTTACCCTATGTCGCTGTCTTAATTTTAAGTCAGGTGACTGTAATCTGTAAGCTATGGCTGACACAGCAGGGAGTGACCGCCCCAGGGCAGAGGGTGCAGATACAACCACTGAGCCAGGCATCCGCCCAACTCGCCTACCTGGCGTGGTCATCTACTTCCTGCGACTAGTTCGGGACTTCATCACCTTCTTTATCAGAGGCGGACTGAGCACTATGATGTTCTCCATGGACATGGGGCTTGGATTCCTCGTCTATATATTTGAAACAATTCTGGTGTTTCCTGGTAAGCTCGAGAACAGATCAAGTTATATTCCTGTAACAGAAATTGGATTAAACTAGTTGGTGGGCGGGTGGGCCGGTGGGAGGGGAGGGGCTTATTTTTTTCCCTACGAACTTTAGCAAATTCAGGAGCGGGGCAGCAACACACACCCCCAAACACAGGTCATCGGCTAAGGGATTTCTCGTCCTATCGAACACTGCCATGGGTGCTGCAATCTCTGGACTGTGCCTGATATGACTCTGAACGTCACCAAAAATCCCTGGGATGTGTTGGATCTATCCTGTGTTTGGGGGTGTGTTGCTGTTCCGCTCCTGAATTTGCTAAAGCTCGTACGGAAAAAAAAATCACGTGGCCGGGGGGAGGGGGCGGTGATTGTATTGCTTGGAACCGCTGAGTTAACTTTAATAACTACAACAAAACATTAAGACTACTGTTCTTTGCTAAGAAGAATACAAAGCAAATAAGTATTGCAGCTGATTTAAGGCAGTTAACAAAAACTTTCTTGTTTTGAAACTCTGTGGCTTGCAGCGGGGGTTGACGCAAAGTTAAAATCTGTAGCCTAAAACAAGATTTGGGAAAAAAATGTGTATAATTATTTTCTCAAAAGTAGATCAACTGCCAAGGATAGTGGCTTGAACAGCGAGAATAAGGCAAATAGAGGGCCTTGAGACTAGAGACGTCTTAGCGCACTGGCACATTGGGGAGTCGCCGGGGGGGGGGGGGGCAACGGTTTATGGGGCCCCATGCATGCAAATCTACATTGGTTTTCTGAACTGGAATGAAAATCCTATTGCTTTGCCCGGAGTCCCACAGTTTTAATGGGATAGTAAATTGATGTGAAGTCAAACCTGTAGCACCAACTGAGTAGTCTTGTAGGTGCCAACAGGTTTCAGGTCCTTACATTGCGAGAGGTGTTTGCCATAATTGTTGTATGCGATATTTTGCCTTTTTTTTTGCGCAAGAGATTGGGGTGCGTTCATACAGGTAACAGCAACCTCGTATTAAACCACAGGTTCTCAGGTATTGGTATATGCTGCTCGCTTCATCATGTGGCTCTACCAGGTCTTCCTCTGGGTACTGTACACAATGTTCGAGTTACTCATCTATCTGCCAACACCCTTCCTGTTTCTCTACGTCATCATTCTGGGACTTGTCTACGCTTTTATGCCCGATTACGTGGACAAACTTATCAGCACTGCGTTTTGGATGGCCGAAAATTTCTTGGACCTGCTCCAATATCTTCTTTTGGACTCGTCCGAAGATAATGACTCAAAGAAGTAGCGTTGAATGACTTACATTCTGACGGGGATGTTTTAATTGGCAGGGTCGTTCTGAGATCCAAAGAAAAATCTGAAATCCCTGACATGCATAACTGCTTTCTCTACGCTAGTCTCCACAGCTGCTAAGGATAATACCATTTCAATATGTCTTTTCTGTGTTCATACAACCCTTTTCTAATGACCACGTTATGTTTTCGCCGTGGCTGCTTGAACCATATCGCCAGGTTAGGTTTTGTTTGTACACTGAATTTCTGGGAAAGTGCAAGGGTTAAAATTATGGTAACGTTTGGCATTCCGGCCATTGTAACCTGTTCTTGGCTAACTGGCGTCACTAACGTTTTTGGCCATGGGCCCCAAACTGGTCAAACTAAGAAGAATGGTGAATATTTTGGCATCATGGCTCAAGCAGCCTCTACCTTATTTTTTTTATATCCCCCTAGAAGGTCTATTTGCAATAACGTTCGTTTTAAGATGACATCAAGTCTAAAGTTTCCTTAACAAAATATTACCACTTACTGTGTCAACACATTACACCACAGTTTCTTATTAGTTTTATAAAACAGTAATCCTAAAGCCAGACTCAAAACTCCGTATTTATAAAACCAGCTTCTTGTGAAATCATTTTTTTTTTTTTTTGATTTTCTTTTATACACTGTAACTTTGGAATAAAGCCATTTCTATCATCGAAAGTAAACTGCTGTTGTTCTTTCTTTGGTTTGCTATTGGTAAAAAGATTGAAAATCCATATATTCCACTTTCAGATATCGTTTACACTGCGTTTTTCAAAACGTTGACCGGCGGACAAAACCGGACAAGTGAAAAAAAATTTAGATTTTCACTTTTTTACATAAATCAGTCATAAACGACTCTAAATGCATTAAAATGCAAGAAATAAAACTGGCCAAGGCGCTCCACACGGTAAGATATTGTTTACCGTGCATTTTTCAAATTAATACAATTTATGCCCATGGTGAGAACGGTTTTTTTTGGGGGGGGGGGGGGGGGGGGGGGTCAGTGATCATTGTCCCGGAAGAATGAAGAGAATTTTATTGCATTATTATTGAGTTATTCGTGAATTCTTTACCTATTATTATTCTTTCTTTAAATAATTCAAGTAGAATGTTGAAAAACGAACTGACAAAGAAAAAAGCAAGTAAAAAGGCCTTAAGTTTGCTCGATTTTCATTTTTCGTTGTTGCATTAGTTTTTTTTACTTGTTTCTAAATTTCAAGCGGATGAATACTGAACGTTTCTTTTAGGGTCTTCTTCAGTCCTATCCCATGCTATATCCTATCTATCGTCTTGCTACTTCCTTGCACAATATGCCCTTTACTATGTCGCTGTGAATTTTCTAAACTCAGACTCAAATTCCAATTTCTAAATTTCATTGTTTTGTGACTGCCCATTTTATGATGGACTTGACTGTTGCCTTGGTAACGGCAATGTGATCTGAAAAAAAGAAAGAAAGAATTCAACCGCAGAATGTTTTTTGTTTTGCTTTGTTGTTTGGTCGGAAACAAAAATCCATGATTCATGACTGTCATGTTTACAAATTCTTGTTCTCTGCCCGTGATGAGGAGGCAGTTAGGAGGTTTAAAGAGAGAAAATGGTGTTTTAGGACAATAACAAACGGCATTCATGTTTTTATTAGGTGAAAAATAATTGATATGCTGGTCCGAAATTGTAACTTTGTAATTGAAGATTTTTCCCTGAAATTGGTCCCTGTGGCATTAGAATGTGAAAAGCTAAAGATTTGGGGGAAAGCACAATTTTGTTTTCATATCGCTGTTCATCCGTCATGCTTTATTTAAAATCTGGCATTTGTCTCGTAATATTGCTTTGCTGTAATAGGATATTATTATTATTACCATTATTATTATTTTCATTGTTGGATGTGTGATTTGTATTGTAGTTTTTGAAAGAAGTTGGAATTGCACACATTTTGACATAGCTCATGTCGTCCCATTTACTAATCCGTTTAATCATCTATATAAAAAAACAGCAAGGAAAACAAATTCACTGCTGCGAGGAAGAAATGCCCAGACCTGAAAAAATTACATGTGAAAAATAATTCTTTTTGCTACTATGTCTATTCCTTTGACATGAAACGAAGTATCGTAATTTCGTAATAAATGAAAATAGGCCTAAAAACATCGAATAATGCTTTCTCCTCAACAATGATGGCCTCCCTCCTGCCTTTGTTTTGTTTCGACTTTAGTACCGTGCATGTCATAAAAAGTAACCATAATAATTATCAAGCTTGGTGCGCAGTGTCCTAGCGGGCATGAGTTCTGAAGCAGGACTGCAGATTACTACTTTTATTGTAAGAGAGAGAGAGAGTACGTCGTCGAATAATGCTTGCTCCTCAACAGTGGTTGCCTCCCTCCTGCCTTTGTTTTATTTCGACTTTAAACTTCTGGTTGCGTTTCAAAGTTTGAAGGCATACGTTTCTGTGCCGTCTGCTTTATGCACGGTACGGGCCATGCGGGTGTTGTTGTGCCAGTTGTGAGTTGTTTCTTCCTAGATCTACATAATCTGTGTGCTGATTGTGCGTGTTGTTTGCAACCCGTTCTGTGAACCCTTATCCAGAGTTGCCAAGAAATCTACTATTTTCTGAAGCTTCTTAGTAAAAGATGTGATTAGATAAGGGTTTTCATTAATTCCGGTTGAGCATGCCAGTTACAAGAACCTCTCCGCACTACTTAATCTTACCTGCATCCAGGGACAACGCCAGCTCTCAAGTGAAGGTACAGGAAGATGAGAAGGGAAATAATCACATTTTTAAACAGTAATATGAGTATATGTCTGGGTTGTTTCCCTTAGATTAATGACATTTTTTTTTGTTTGTTTGTTTTGTTTTTCACTGGCCGTTCTACTCTTGGTTCACATTAAACTGCAGCAACTTGTCGGCTGGGTGATCACTTTACATTATTATGCCACAACAGGATAATGATACTGCCAGAGTTTCCCACGTTGCTCGACCAGAATTAATTATAGCAATGCCAACGCTGAACCTGGACCGACAGCATCACAAAGAATGGGCGGTCCTGCGGCATAGTAATGTTTGTCTCAGTCACGAGCAGTCACGCCTTTGAATCCATTTGGAGGAGCGTGCACCCTAGTTATGTCGCATGATGTTTTAAGATATTTGCTCGTCCTTGGTCTGAATATGGGCCTTAAGGTTTATCCTTGGTAGCTGGACTATGCTAAATGAAAGTAAAACTTCAAGAAAGTAAATGTAAAATGTAAAAAACATAGTGTTATTGTCATACAGTGCAGTCTTTTTTCAATATCATTAAGTCTGAGGGAGAACAATGTTGCTGCTTTATCCATCCGGCGTGTGATTACTGGCCAAATTAATGTCTCTTAATCGTCCTAGAAAGCGCATTCTACCTTCAGCAGTATGCAGTATCCTTTGATGTGTATCTGGGCAAAACTGACTCCAAATATGTCTGTCAAAATTTGGTGGAGCAATAGTGGACAGTCATATTGTAAAGGAAGTAAGGCCTCCGATGTCGTCATGAGCCTTAAATCATACAAACTATCATGTTACACACAGAAGGACGTAAAGGTCTAAGTTGACATAATTTAAAGGTTTTGAGGTTCGCTATATTTGTAATACTTTCGATGACTTTGAGCCACAACTGAGTTGGACAGAAAAAAGTGGGCCGACGTTTTGAGCCGGAAAAAAAGACATATTTACGTCGCGCAAAATGAAAACGTATGACTGGAAATTTCGTTCTGCCCCTCAGTTTACATATTACTGATCGAAACTCAACTTTAAAACTCGCATTGTGTATTCCTCTCGTCAGCCGGCCAACTAGTAATAATAATAATAACATTAGCAATAATAAATATATGGGTACACGTTGTTGGATATTTGCCATATTATTGTCCATTTTTGGCTATTTGACAAAATAAGGATTAAAGTTTGGTCGGCAAAAGGGCTAAAGCGCGTGAGACATTACATCACAAACACATAGCTTGAAAAGTTTTAAACCACTTAGAATGACACTTATATTTGATGAAATTAGGATTGATGAAATTAGGATTGATGAAATTAAGATTGATGAAATTAGGAGGGAGAGAACCACTTTTATGACAAAACCTGGAAGTCGGCAGAATGTCGCTTACAGCAATATGGCGAATACCCCTCGAAGTCTTGTGATATTTATACTTAGTAGTCTTGAAAATGGCCATCGTTTTAAAAGAAAAAAAAAATCAGAGTGAATTGATAACAAATGTTCTTACAAGTATTTGTATTGAGCTAGCCGGGTGATGTTTTGACTAACGCCCGCGTGGCCTATGACGCTGAAGGTGAAGAATACCTTATAATTTACGTTGATGTATAGACGAGCGAACTCCCCCGTGACTGCACATGCCAACCAACTTCCTGGAGATGTGTGCTAGATGGACATCTATCGATTTTAAGAAATACTTTATAGGACTTCCTATATCCTGTCCTCTCACGATAGTCCAAGAACATGGACAAAATGTTGCATTTTGTCAGTTTCCTTGTCCTTCGAGTCACCTGCATCCGTTCACTACCAAGGGGTTAGCAAAGGTTAATGTTGTTCCGGTGAACTCTATGTACCCGTAAGTAGTCGGGTGCGTCACTGTTACCCTTTACTTGTGAAATAAATAATACAAAGCTTCCCTCTAGCAGCGCAATATCTTCTGTTTCGATTTGCCCTTTCCTTGCACTTTCATCTGAACAGTCTCTGGCTCTGTAAGTTTTCTCTCTTCCTCCTCAGTTTTTTTCCCCTCCTCTGTTCCTCACTGGCTCCTATTTTTTTTGCCTGCATTCTTACAGCACTCCCTCCGTCTCTCTCTCTCTCTCTCTTTCTATCAATCTATCTATATCTCTCTCTCCCCCCCCCAGCCCTTCTCTCTCTCTCTCTCTCTCTCTCTCTCTCTCTCTCTCTCTCTCTCTCTCTCTCTCTCTCTCTCTCTCTCGCGCGCGCTAACAGCTTGATAATCACTTGTTTGATCTGTTGTCCTTTTATCCACAACATCATCAAAAAATAAACTCAATAAGGACACCAAACAAATACACATGAACCATTAATCTTTTCAATGTTTCCACATTTCACTGTGAAGGAGTGGGCATCTGTGTGTGTCAAAGAGGGCAGGGAGGGTGTTATAAATCAAATTCTAAATAGTAGCAAAGCATCCGCGTAGGCCTTGATTTTATTATTATTATTATTATCATCATTATGAAAGTGGATAAATAATCCCATTAAGGCAACAATGTGATGGGGATAAAATAAGAGAAAACAAGATCGTGGGAAGATGAAGACTCCTTACAGACACAATGCATATTGAGAAAGCCGATTTAAACGATGAGATGTCATTATTTAATAAATACGCAAACTGCATCTGATCCAAAAAGCCCATTCTCCTGATTGAAACACACGCTGAATAGAGATCAAAACATCGTGGTTCATCTTCTCGATGGAAATCTTCATACTCTCAGTGAATGAATACTGATAAGATGGGATTTGTGTGTGTGTGTGTGTGTGTGTGTGGTTGAGGCATTAGAAAATAGAGAAACCAGGAAGTTTCCATTTCGGTTTCTTAGTGTAGATTTTCATCACATTTACATTACATGATTATCTGAGTTCGAATCTTTATCTTCTGTCACCGCATGTGCACACATTGCGTCTCCTCTGAATGATAAGATTCGCCCTTCCCTGAACCTTTTGAGAACTTGAGGATTGAAGTTTCATGTACCCATAGCTTTTAGACCAAAGAATGTTTTTCTTTTCAGTTATTCTTACGCACTGGATCTGCTTGATACTTTGACACACAATGTAGATTGGAAGGCCTGTGTAAGTAGTGTATAATGTGTAACTCAGTTCTCCCCAAAAATAGAGATAGAACCTCATCATTCTAAGGGAACGATTGGAGTAGATCAAATTACATGAACTTACTAGAAACATTTGTCAGCCACCAAGTCATGCGACAGGTCATATCTTTAAGTGACCTTTTATTACATTAACAGTGGAGTTGTCAAAAGCCCCTTGAATCTTTCATTGGGTATTTGACCCATTGTTTTAGGTGCATATTAGCCTATTCGAGAAAACGAGGATTGAAGTTTTGTCGGCAAAAGGGCTAAAACGTAGAAAAACATTTCGTCACAAACATAATCTTGAACCTGTTTTAACCGACTGGAATGAAACTTCGTGGCCTAGTCCATAGCATCCCATGCGCTCCGCTATTTTACTGGAAATGACGTTTGAAAAAGTAAACTACTCTTTGAATCTGTATGATTCTCTACAGCATCCGTTCCGTTCCGCTCCTCTCCGTTATAGAAGCCAAGAGTGTTTTACTTTTTCATACTTCCATGACAAAACCTGAAAATCGGCATAATGTGGCATACAACAATATGGCAAATACCCTTGGATTTGTTTATTCAACGATTCTCTGATGCTCATACTGTTGTTACAGCCACTTGCGGTGTGATCAACGGGGGAAAAGTGAGCAACACCATTCATCACCAGCATTGTTCTTGTGAATGACGGGTGTTGTGGGCAGCTCAGGGGAGTTTCGACATGGTTTAAAATTTCTGCCAATAATTATAATCTAATTATTGTTTTCGTGAAATTGTTCAAGTGGCTGATGGAAAGGAGTGGATTTTTGCTGTTGTTGTTGTTATTGTTGTTTATTTTCAAACACCTTTTTCGGGGGTTGGGAGTGGGGTAGGAGGTGTCGAGGACGATTGAGGTTTGAATGTGAATGTCCTTTGTAATAAATTGGAACTTGAAATTTCCCATAGTGTCTGCTCTTGTCCAAAGCATCCGATTCCGATATTTTTATGGACAATGACGTAAAACAGTCTTTGCTTCTGTCTACTAAAACAATATTCACCTCATCCATGCCGTTTCGCCACCCACCGTTTTAGAAACAAAGAGAGTTTCGTATGTCATTTTCCGAAAAAAATAGCTGAGCGGATGTTTTCGACAAGAGCTGTAAGTTCAGGCGCACATGAGTGATTTTTGAGTTGCCCAGTCCGAGAAACTATTAACTTTTATTTACTGGAATATATCAAACGGTCCTCTTGTTCGAAGCGGACACGGTTGATTTTTTTTTAATCTGCAAAGACAAATCAACAAAGCTTCTCGGACTGAGTAGCTAATAAATCACTTGTATGCGCCTGGCCTAAGTGCGACCTTTCTTTAAGTGATGAAAGTGCTACATACGGACACAAGTTTCCCACTAATGTGCAATGCTGTGTTTTCATGTGTGCGGAAACTGAAACGGCAACCGAAACGTCAAAAACTGTTTCATAAGTGAAAAAGAACGAATCTGTTCATGTGTCGTGTGAAGCACTCTCTTTTTTCACGACTTGATGGATTTTTGCCGTTTCCGTCTCCGTACACATGAAAAGACGGCTACAGTCTAAACACCAACATGTGCAGTCAGAATTCTAAAACTCCGCTAATAGCTTTTTTTTTTTCTTTTTTGAAATTGCAAGGCTTTATCACTGTGTCTGTGTGTGTGTGTGTGTACCTTTTGTAAGACTCAATTTAAATTTGCTGCAATCATGTAGAGAAGTTTAGATTTTGGAAAAATACTGTGGACAAAGCTACGACACGCCGATTCAGGAAGGCTAACACTTGTGTTACGTGAAACTGCTCAAGTCAACATTGTCCTAACTCTGCGTGAGTTCGCCATTCAGCACTTGCATAATCAACTGAGAGAGAGAGAGAGAGAGAGAGGGAGAGAGAGAGGAGGAGAGAAATGGGGGAGGGGGGGGGGGGGTATCAGTTTACAAATCTTTTAATCTCGCTTATCCACGGGGGGCAACTGGGGTCAATTTCCGAGAAAAGGCACAGAATTGTGGGGATTTCAAAAAGAAAAACTGGAAACCAGTTAACAAAAGAAAGTGATCCGTTTGAACGGTTTATCTTGCCTTTCGTAAAAAAGAGGTGAGTTTATTCAACTGCTAGCCTGTGAGTTCCAGTGCCAGATTCTGAACAAGAACATTGACCTTCAAGAAACATCAATTTCTCAGCGGTTCCTTCCTTCTGTCACAGGTTTTCCTGCTCACATTATTTATCTGTAAAATGGGAAAAAGAACATGCAAGGGAGAAAACCAAGGTGAAAAGAGGAAGGGGACATAATTGCCTGGAATAGTAAGGGGATCATGAGGACAGATCAAAACAAACTGAAACAGGAATAAAGAGATAAATGTGATTGGAAGAGAAACATTCGAATAAAAAAAACGAGAAATAAAAAGAAATTGACACACTAATATCGATCGGTTGATCGGCACACAGACAAACAGACAATAAATGTAGATAGACCGACAAGGACATTAGATAGACAGATAAATAGATAGATAAATAGATAGACAGATAGACAGCTAGACAGACAGACAGATAGATAGACAGACAGATAAATGGATAGATAGATAGATAGATAGATAGATAGATAGATAGATAGATAGATAGATAGATAGATAGATAGATAGATAGATAGATAGACAGACAGACAGACAGACAGATAGATAGATAGATAGATAGATAGATAGATAGATAGATAGATAGATAGATAGATAGATAGATAGATAGATAGATAGATAGATAGATAGATAGATTGATAGATAGATCAACCGTTTGATAGATTGATAGATACTACTGTTTTTGGTTCCTGGTGCTAATGGTAGCAGCATTGGTGGTATAGTGTTAGGACTGTTAGTGATGTTTGTGGTTATCATACATGTATAACGAATGTTATTATATAGAGATGTTTGCAATGACGATGAGAATGAGGATAAGCGTTCTAGTTGTGCTGATGGCTGTGCGGTGGTAGTGATTTTTTGAGATTTTTTTCTTTTCTTTTCTTTTACTTTTTTCTTTTTTTTATTTTTACAAAATTTCCCACATTGATGTTTTCACGCAGAGCGACAATACTGCAGAACCATTACAGGTGCAAAGTGTTCCTTTCTGTTTGCTCATATGTTTGAATTAAATTTGGATGGACATGCTGTAAAAGTCAATTTCAGGTAGTAATAAATTTAATTAATATTAAGAAAAAAGTCCAGCAAACAAAACAAAAACATAGGCTTCAACAAACATTGGCTGTGAAAAAGAAACAAAATGAAGAAATGAAGAAAGCTTTCAGCGTGTATCATAATTTATTCAATAAACACAGCATGTGCAGGACACTTTTAAATCCTCAGTCAATTTCCAGAGAACAAAAAAATGGCTCATCCCACCTCCTGTTCCCACGACGATAACAACCAAATAATTCCAATAACATGGAGCCACAGGCTGAACATGAAGGCAACTAAAACTTTGATAATACATGACCAAAAAATTATGGAACTTTGTGTTCTGTCACAATATGTTATAATAAACTCTATCTATTATTATCTATTACTATAAAAGTGAACTGGAGGCTATGTTAGCCTACTCCTCTGTTAATACTTAGCCCACACGCTTCAAATTTTACAGACGTCCACAGTATCTACATACCCAGGTTTTCGTCACATAAAACATACGAAAACTCCTGTTCCCGAATTTATCAAAATAGATTTTTTTCGGTCATCCTGTTTTAATTCACCATTTTGAGTGAAGCGGAAGAATGATTCCATTTTGACGTTTAGCTTTGAAGGAATTTTAGCAAAGAAATAATTGACGTTTTCCTTTTTGTAATAGGACAAACGTAACTCAATTTGCAAACTTTGCAAAGTTGCTAAGACATCTTAAGACAGTGAAGATAGGATTTTGAATTGCCTTAACATGAACTACTCTCAGATCAGACATTTTTGTCTCACATTGACACGATGTATTGGCCAAACACTAGAGTGACATACTGCCACTTCGCTATTTGCCTATAAAAATACAATTTGGCTGTGAACTTGCAAAGTGGCATGACTATTTTTTTGTTACCTGGCACGCGCTAACGTCATGACATCAGATCTAAATAGAGTCCCCACCATGAAAGACGTGCCATGCTTATCTTACTTTTGGAGCGGAATTTCATCGCTTTAAAGCCGTGAGACACATGTTGAAATATTCTTCATGGCACATGCAGCAATGCTCTATTCCTGTGTCGTACATAAAACCACACTCCCCGCATCCGCCATAATATCGGATGACTTTCATGTAATCGGGAATTTCACTTGTGTTGCAAGGTGAGCAAGGAATCGCTGGTGCCCGCCCAATGATAGAGTTGCTCTGGCATGGCGACACGAACAGTGCTGTCAGGATCAACAACAGGGTGGCTAATGACGTACTTTTCACTGACGTCCTCCGGGAAGACACGGGCAAACGGATGCTGGGCATGACGTCGGCAAACAGAAATTTTCTGAAACGAAATAAGCAGTGGAATCTGGTGATACAGATGTTGAATTCAACAACAGAAACTGGGCTGTCTTAACGCCAGTGTAGACCCCTGGGCAAAGCAGTAGGATTTTCTTCTTCGTTTCAAAAACCAATATATATCTGCATGCGTGGGGCCCTCTAAACCCTTAGGGCCCTTGGACAACTGCCCAGTGTGCCCAGTGTGGGTTAAGACGGCTCTGAATGAAAATGAGCACAGATACATGCGATTTTTTTTTTTATTGCCATAATACATATTGTAATAATATAATGAAAATAGACCAGTGTGAAAATAAATGAAATGGACAACAATTGTAGTGATCAGATAGATAGATAGATAGATAGATAGATAGATAGATAGATAGATAGATAGATAGATAGATAGATAGATAGATAGATAGATAGATAGATAGATAGATACATAGATAAATAGATAGATAGATAGATAGATAGATAGATAGATAGATAGATAGATAGATAGATAGATAGATAGATAGATAGATAGATAGATAGATAGATAGATAGATAGACAGACAGATAGATAGATAGATAGATAGATAGATAGATAGATAGATAGATAGATAGATAGATAGATAGATAGATAGATAGATAGATAGATAGATAGATAGATAGATAGATAGATAGATAGATAGATAGATAGATAGATAGATAGATAGACAGACACACAGACAAATAGATATAATATGTTAGATATATTCTATCAAGTACGATTTTCATTTTAACACACAAGAGAGATTTCATTAAAATAATTCATTTATCCCTTTCATTCTGTGGCGTAAAGTCATTTCCTGTTTGTGTGTTGACATGTTCATTTTCCAGTGAGCAAGTGAGAAGTCTGGTAGTTCGAAACAGGTCCCCTGATCTCATTTTAATTGCACAGATATGTTTTTTCTTCCGTCACTTAATTGTTACATTTTACGATTTTCTTACTATTGTAAGATAACAAAATTTTATTGTTAAGAGATCTGGAAGACGAAGAAATAGAATGGAAGCATGTCATTTCTATCAGTTATGTAGGTCATTGAACACTCATGATGTGGATAATTGGGGCCGGAAACCGCCGTTAACGTATCCTTACTCCCACCCCTACCCCCACCCCCACCCTCACCCCCCAAAGAAAACAACAACACAGGAGAGCACACAGCTCCATGACTTTGGCGAGGCCAGCGAGTTTAAGGGAGATTAGGGCCGAAACAGTGGTTTGACGGAGCTCTCTCTCCCTTTTGAAATCGGTTGTAGAATCCCACACTATGTGGTCTTGTCCACAGTATGCTTTCGGCCCCGGTATTTACTGAAAATGACGTACGAAAAAATGAACCACTCTTTTCCTTTAAAGCGGGGAGGAACAGATGCTATGGACAAGTATATAATGGAGGCACTTTTTCATACGTCATTTTTCCGTAAAACAGAAGAGCTGATGCTCTGGACAAGACCACGAAGGATTTCCATTTTGTTTGTTTTTTTAAATGATAAAACTTCAGCTAAGAAGAGCAAGTTTTAATATTTTCAGTGGTCAAACTCAAATGTGGAACAACTCAAATGTTGAGGTCACAACCCTTCTTTCTACAAACAGAAGCGATAGCGTGAGCGCACAGTAACTTTCGGTCTTCATTTTGACTGACGTTTCTTTGACTTAAATTAACCAGGGCCTGGAGTAGCCTTGACCCAGATTAAAGCGAATGTGCCAGTAACTTCACAAAACACTCTCAATGGGTCCAGACTTCCTCTTCACTTCATCTTGCCTGGGCACAAGCCAGTGTGTAAAGCTCACTCGAATGTTATAATTTCTTTAAATAAATACTTTCGCAGTTTCGCAGAGAATGTGAACACTTTGGCGTTTTACTTGCTGATTATCTAATTATGACGACAACCCTGAAACGGTTGTTCGTATGCCTCTCACACTTTTGTTTATTTGCCGTATCTACTTAAAGTAATTTATGCTAATAATGCAATTTTCATCTATATTTTTGTAACATTTAAGCACCATCAATTTTCGACATTTGGCAGCCTGGGATAGTGTTAGGTGCTGAATTTCATTTGGCCTACAGCTAGTTATATCTTCCCTTTTCCTTCGCATTTTATTGTACTGGTTTTGAATTATTTCTTACCCGAGGTTTTGCAAGATACATTAAGGTAGCAGTTTGACTTTCTAGAAGGCAACAAATCTCTTTTTTGGTGAAGTCGTAGTACATTAGAGTGTCTAGTTCTCATAATTATTTCTGATTAAGTTTTGGAACTGGGGGCCTGATAGTTTACGTTCAGAGAAGGAGTCTGTCTAAATCAAATGGAAAAAACATGCCGGTGTAATGAGTAAGGTAATTTGTATGCTTCTTTAATCCCATTTGAGAAATTTGCCTTAGTGTAATTACAGCCCAGTTACAACTGGAGCAGACACGTCATTGTCACAGTGCGGCGCCGGTGGATGGGGTCTTTGTTTGTATGTGTGTGGAGAGGGTGTGTGTGTGGGGGTGGGAGGGGGGTGATAGGGATACATTTTATTTTAATTTTGCCCGGAGCAACAACCTGTTCTTCTCGATTTCCACCTTGCAAGTTATGTCTCTAACGTGAGCACCGTGCACGCCGGCCCTCCCAGTTGTTCGTCCTTATGCGAGAAGGCTAGGTGATCGATCCTACCTACCATAGGATCAGAGACAGGAAAAAGATTAGAAAAATCACAAAATTCCAACATGCCTGCACCGATCGGGATTCGAACCCGGTACCCTTCGGCATGACAGGTGAGCACCTTGCTCTAGATCACCGTGTCTCCAATTACAATATGTCTGTCGTTTAATGAAACTGTGCGCCACTTCATCCCCACCCATCGTCTCCACCCCCACCCCCGGTAAAAGGCACTTGTAATTGTACCACAGTTTCAGTCAGTTTCATTCAACACGCAAACTTGTTTCAGAATGTCAAACGTCCATCAATGGTCACGATATCTAGGTTTCAAGTATCCAAGCACAGCTGGGAGGCAGCAAGACAACATTAAATAACGTTAAGTAATGCAATGGCTTTAAAAAAAAAGTACAGGCACCAGCGTTTTCGACATTATATTGTAGTAAAGTTCTGTTATTTGTAGGTTTTCCACCTAACAGCAATGCAGATGGTAATGTCTCATACTTAATTGTGCTTGAACGGACTAGCCCCAGAATATCTTTCAGAGCTATTGGAATCATATCAACCATCACGCACTTTGAGATCAGTAGACGCGAAACTTCTTGAGACACCCACAGTCAGATTGTTGCCTAGTGAAAAGGATTCCTCTGTTGGTGGGTCTAAACTGTGGAACAACTTCAGCGTTGACACAAGGAAAAGTTAAAACATTGTCACATTTAAAAAAAAAGGCTCAAAACGGAATTGTTTAGGACTGTTTTCATTGAAACTGAATGATGTCCCATTTTGGTCTCAGAGGTTTGAGGATGAGAGTAGATCAAGTGTTTTTTAATGTGTGTGATTGGGAGCATGATGAATTGAGCTTATAAAATGTTACACCTGTTTTTATTTCAGTTCAGCGCCTTGGGGCACATCATTTTTATGTTTGTGTGTGAATTTGAGCACTATACCAGTTAATTATTATACTACATTACATTACATTACGTTACATTACATTGTGAAGAGTTAAAAAATGATGATAATTTCATATTTCTTCCTTGCATACGGGAACTCCCTGAACGACGATGGGATCTGTGATGAAGTATAAAATAATTTAGGCAGTGCAGAGAGTAGATGTGCAGACTTTGTATTTCTTCATTTCGGTGCAGATCCCAAAAGTTGCACCAGGCTACAAAATGTCAATTATTACGAGACATGACCGTCATCCTACGACCGTCCATATTAATTTTGTTAGTTGCAATGAAGTCTGCAAGAAAGTAAAGTCAAAAATTGCCAAAAATAACAAGTTGTATGTAGCAAAAAATCCTCGTGTAAGAAGTAAAACCCAAACGATACAATAAAACACAAAGAAAATGGAAAGAACAAAAAAAACAATTTAAAAATACCGATATTCCCATGAAAACTTTTGTCAAGACAAAGAAAAAAAAAAACCAGAAATAAATGGAAAATTCAACAGATAAAACAATCGAACAATACAAAAATGTAGAATATGAAATATTATTATGGACATATAATATGCCAGTTAGTAGCCACAAAGACTGGCCCTTTCCAAGAAATACTCGCAATTTTTGGGTAGAGATACGTAGTCATAATAATAGCTGAAGAATGTACAAGTATAACCCTTTAAGTCTATATAATAATATCCCTGCATAATACTTTCAAAGCCAAGCTGATATTTTTTTGTTGTTGTAAGAAAGTAAATAGGCTTTAAGATGAATGTTTCTCGGCAAATACTGTAGTCGACCTATCATTAAAAAAAATATATATATATATATATTAAAAAAAATCTGTGAGGTCGCAGCAAGGCTTAAAGCAAAGTCAAAAACTGGCAGAAAGAAAAAGTTGTGTGTAGCAAAAGCCTGACAACTATTGCCTGTTTGGCCCCCTATAAATCCGGCGCTCGTTGCAAGTGCTCAGAGTGCAGTATGTTCAGCGAGCACACGGTCCTGAGCATCACACGAAGAAGACAGCATCCAACCATGAAACACTATGTCATGTTAAGGGTTCCTCAAAATAATATGACCTTCGTAAATGAAGAATTTTTTTCGTCAAATTTCCCAGGCTTCCATTGAAAGGGAATAGCCTAGGAGGATTTCAAATAATGAACAAGAAAATCACAATTTTTCCTATTTCCATATTTAGCCGTGTTGCTTGACAGAAAATCGGAAGTGGAAATGGACTAAGCACACGGAACTTCCTTTCCTGTCACGAGATATATCCATGTAATTAGAGGTAGATTTTTCTGCTACATGCGGATAATAGCAGGGATATTTAGCATTACATGTGGGCTGTGCAGTTACTGTCATAGAATGATGATTTAATGTTCCATTAAGCTGGGTGGCAGCTGAGGATTCACTACATACGGCAGTCAGTATTATGTGAAATATGATATAAGGGGAAACCGGTGGGTGGGGTTATATGAAATCTTTGATAGCTTTAGTCAAATGGCTAACCATCTTCGGTCACGAGATCTATCTATCTATCTATCTATCTATCTATCTATCTATCTATCTATCTATCTATCTATCTATCTATCTATCTATCTATCTATCTATCTATCTATCTATCTATCTATCTATCTATCTATCTATCTATCTATCTATCTATCTATCTATCTATCTATCTGTCTATCTATCTATCTATCTCTCTATCTGTCTATCTATCTCCTAGTCTCTGATAAGCTGAGTGCCCAAGAACAATGGAAAGTAAACAAGAACATTAATAGCGCTTACTCAGGTATAAATCTATAGTGAATCTGTACATGAATTAGATTTAGCTGCAAAGGCGGAAAGGAGGAGAGAAAAGGCCGAGGTGGGATATAGTTTAATCTGATTTATTATGGGTCAGATTATCATCGACATTAACTTTGTATATATTAGTCTTAATCTCTTGTATATTTAAAGCTTAGTATTCTAAACTAGCTCAACCACCCATTTCGACCTGCGGCTATAACATCGTAACTCCGTTTTTGCATTTTTTTTAAAGATAAAACGAAATAAGAATAAAGATTATTTAACCCTTAGTTTTCAGAATTTAACCCCAAACATAATAATATTACCTAAACCCAGGGTCTTGCAAGGGCCACAAGCAAGACACATTCATTGGAGAAAGACAAGTAAACGATAGTTTATCAGAGGCCCTTAAAATAAATTGATGTTACAATTTAATCTTTTTTTTTTTGGTACAATTAGACTTTTTCTCCCACCAGACTATAGAAGAATGCATGTCTTAATAATGAAATGTTATGAAAACCACTGAAAAACTGAGGGATTGCAGCAAGGCTTGAAGAAATGACAAAATATGGCAAAAAGAAAATGTTGTATGTAGCAAAGCCTGGCGTAAGAAATAATACCAAAACGATTCAGTAAAACGCAAAGAAAAAGTGAAGACAAATCAAACTTTCGGTGTACATGCATTTCTGGCTTGGCTGTTGTTACTTGTACGTAAGCACCTCGGGCGTTTTCCGATAGAAGCGCGTAAGCTTTCGTACTTATCCCTTATCCCTTCAGCATCCTCAACTCTAAGTCTTATCCAATCCCTAACCATGTTCCTTACCCTTTCAACCAACAAACAGGAGTGAAACATAAAGAAAATCTTTAGAATAATTAGTTAACTCTGTTGTTAAGGCAATTTCGGGGGCAGCTGTCTAGCTCTGGAGTCACAAAAGGCTTTAAAATACGAACCACCGGCGCAAAACACGTGTTGAACATGTCTACAAGTAACAAACCACCTTTTGCCACCCCCTCTCTTTGTGTTTCATTGTATCGTTTCGGTATTATTTCTCAGGGGATGCTTTGCTACAACGTTTTGGTTTTGCCATATTTTGACATGCCTTTACAATGCCATGACAGATTAGTTTGGCTAACCTCCGCTCCGGCCCATGTGGGATTTGAACTTGGCACCTCTTGCGTTAAAATGCTGTAAGTTGTGACTCATGACGTAGCTACTGCTAATTAAGGTGAACCTACGCATGCTAAATTGCTTCAGTATTTTCCTTTTCCAGTAATCTGAATATCTCTCTCTCTCTCTCTCTCTCTCTCTCTCTCTCTCTCTCTCTCTCTCTTTGTCTCTCTTACTCTCTCTCTTTCTCTCTCTCTCCTTCTCTCTCTCTCTATTTGTTTCTCTCTTTCTCTCTCTCCCTTGCTCTGTCTCTCCCTCTTTCTCTCTCTCTCTATTTCTCTCTCTCTCTTTCTCTCTCTCTTCCCTGTATGTATGTCTCTCTTTGTGTTACTGTTTTGGTGTGTTTTTGTGGTAGTCTTTTTTTTTAATATAAATTTCTGCCTGTCTGTCTTTGTCTTCCTTACAAAAAAACCTACATCATTATAATATTATTGTATCTAAATTCTGTTTCCAGTTTAGACACGCCCCCTAAGATAATACATATCACCAAAATCTACGTAGGTCTTTACGTTAAGAAAGACAACTATAATTATCAAATTTCCTTGAACTCTTCCTGTAAGGGGCGTAATGTAGGTCCAATCACCTAATAGAACCCAGATAAAATATCTGACCAGTACATAATCATCTAGACACATAATTATACTCACTATTACCACCATTCTCAGTTGACCCATAAGGAGGGAAAAGAAGGCCAGTGAAGACATAAAGAGGTGAGAAAATGTCCATCATCGATTGTGTTATTGTGATCGATAAATTCCTTTTGGAAAGTATGAGATGCCGGAGATGCTAATTTAAAGTAATAGACGCGGACCTGGTATGGTCAGCCCGCCACCGAAAAAAAAAAACAAAGGAATTTGAGTATTTTTCAGGCTGATAAAAATGAGTGACAGAGAGTGATGTTTTCTTTTTAGGAGGTTCGCTTCCCTTTTGCACTTACAATATTTTCATTTATCTTGTTAATGTTTTGGTGTGTTTTTGTGGTAGTCTTTTTTATTTAATATAAATTTTGCCCTTGTTAAGCCTGCTCTTCTCGACTTCCAACTGCCAAGGTAGCTATAATGTGCCCGACGTGCACACAGCCCTCCGAGTTTTTCGTCCTTATCCGAGAAAACTAGGTGCTCGATTCTGCCTACTGCAGGATCAGGAGCAGGGATTCCCCCCCCCCCCTCCCCCTCCAAATTCCAACATGCCTGCACCGACTGGGAATCGAACCCGGAAGCTTCGGCTAAAAAGGTGAGCACCATTTCTCTGGACCAACATGTCCCTGTCGTGAGTGAGAGAGTTTGGGCAGGAGACAGGGACGAAGAGAGAGACACAGAGAGAAAGAGAGAGAGAGAGAGGTGAACAATGACAGAAATCTGGACCTCAAAGCTGAAAAACCACCACCACCACCACCAATTTCCTGAAGTAATTCCCAGAAAGGGCGAAAACTGTGATACATTTATGGGGCCACAACTGTGCCCATGTTTCCCTCCATACTCTGTAATTATAGCGTAATCGCCCCCTGTCTGCGGATGTAAACGGGTGTATCATCACTGATGATTCTCGCCATTATGACACTAACTGTCCTGTCCTAGTTGATAATCTCTGCCTTGTTATTGATGGCGTATCCTATGGTTACCAAACCTTTGCTGCAGATGTAGAAGGTCAACAAAATTCCTATTATCCTTTTCATCTTATGAGATTTTATTATATTCACAACAATTTCGCATACAATGGATAATTAAAAAAACAACTACAACAAAATAGGAAAACGAAAAATCATAATAATAACTAAATAAACTGGCACTAAAAAAACACAAACAAACAAAACTGAAACAATATACTCAAAAAAGATCAGCATTTTCGACAAATAGCTGCATCCACCCGAATCAAGGTGTTTAAAGACTGTTGAGAAAAAGAAAGGATTTTGCTGCCTAGTTAACATACTGCTGTATCAAACGAGTCAGATCTAGATTGATGTTAGGATGGACAGAAGAATGCTCAACATCAAACTGCAAGATAAAATTCCCCACGCTGAAATACACAAGCAAATAGCACTAATGAACATGGTAAAATCCATGCTAATCAAAGGTGGAATTGGGCTGGACATGTGGGAAGGATGAATGACAATGGCTGGACAAACCGCTGGACAGAACGGCAACCACGGATAGGAAGAAGACCAAGAGGACGACCAAGAAGAAGATGGCAAGATGACACAAAACAGAGAGGAAGAACTAAGTGGATGAGGAAGGCGTCAGACAGAAATGAATGGAAATCATTATCGGAGGTCTACATCTTGCAGTGGATGAAACATGTCTAGGTGAAAGATGAAAGATTAATGTTAGAGCACTTTTATAATTTATTATGCCGGTACCAATGTTATCTACACTCCTATTATAAACTCATAACTTGCAGGGTATGTTCTTACATTATGAAAATATGGCTGTACATGTAGTCGCCAAACTTTTGGAGTCGAAAAGTAATGAAAGTCAATTTGTAGATAAATCTCTCTGAAAATTAATTGCACAGAAAACACAGTATTGGGAGGCTGTGGATTTCCCTCGCAAAATTTTTAAGATTCCCATTTCCCGCTAAGTACCGCTGATCTATAACCAGCACAATGATATCATCTATCGACAGATGAGCGCCACATGCACAGTCCGGTGCAGTATTAAATTGTCTTCATGGACTACAAAATAAAGTCGAGATGCCGAAGAGAGGATTAAGATGATGGGTTGTTTTTTTTAAGTCTGGATGTATGTTGAGGGATCCTACTTGTTACACGACAAGGGCCTTTACGGTGACCATAAGAGCCCACACATTCTAAAATAACTCGGTAAGAGATACATCACAGAATAGGGAACTACCAGACGCGATAGAAGCCTACTTTTCATAACCACAGGAAATGTTGGTCGGTGGTAAACAATACCCATTTGTACATTTCCACGGGGAATAAGAACTTACAAATGACCCTAAATAGTTTCAATGAACCCAAAAATATGAACAAATCTCAGTAAATAGGTATGCACACTGTCTTTAGTGAAGACAGTCTCTTTCAGTTCTTCTTACCGCCCTGACGGGCTTTCGTGATTTGGCTGAAGTGAGAGCTTTCTCTAAATAGATACTCTTTAATGTTATATTACACATCATTGCGCGCGTGCCTAGTTACAAACAATCGATCTCATCCAAAATGGCGCAGGGTAGTCAAAATTGTTGATATATTCCCCCCTTTTGTCGCTTCTGGTAGTATCTCTAGTCTGTGGTGGCGGCTTGGAGAGGTGACACTAAACAGGTTATGTTCAACCCCCCCTCCCCCCCCTCCCCCGGTAAAAGATCTCAAATTCAAGAGTGGATACAATCTTCAAATAGATGAAAAACAACTTTCCCAACATCTCTATTCAATATAAAATGGTTCAAAAGGAAGTATAGACGTTGAGAAACTACCCCTTGACCCAAAATAGGTTTCGTGACCCCAAATTCACCCACAACTTGCTGCACTTGCTCTCAACAAAGAATTGCATGTGACGACGAATTAGAGCGGCCGTGTTATGGCATACTTGTTACTTCATCGGTATCACGTATTCACTGATGTATCTTACGTACACACAATGGTTCGATTTGCATGAAAACGTAGACACACGGCAGCTGCTGTTCTGCAGCGGCAGACTATCCAACTCCTTGCTATAATTACACATGGTCTCCAGGTATCCTACGATAATGGAGTTAGAGGGTGAGCATGTAAGCACCTAAAACTTCGTAACTACGTGGCCAAATATCATGGTACTTGGTGTCTTGCTTCAATTCTTGATGATGAGTTACGTGGACACCCCCGTTTAGGAGAAAATTCAGTCTTTAATATTATCTATTCACCATCTTTTGAACCGCAAAATAAGAGACGAATTTTCGTGAAGTAGAATCGAAAAGTTTGACCGGAAATTGCGTTCCACGCCTCTCTTTACACATTGCTGGCCGAAAGACAAATTTTGTCACATCTGTGTATTCTGCAAGGCACTGTGTTATAACAAAACGATCAATTAGTCATTAGTCGTTGCATCGAGTCCAAGTGCCGTTATTAATGGGACCTAGATCTGGCTGAGCTTGATACAAGGAAAATTTGCAAGATGTACATCTTACCCGGGTAGGCTTGTGTGTTTAAAGAAATAACTGAGAAGCTGTGAGTTACAGCGGTACTTAGTATGACTACTATAACTAGTTTCGTTAGGCGTCCATGACACATTCTGTCGTACTTTCATAATTTAACTTCCTTTTTTGTTTGTTATTTGTGGGGGGGGGGGGGGTTGTGTATTTCGTTGATTATTATTATGTATTAATTTTATCATTGTTATTATCCATTGCTATTATTATCTTTGCTGATGTTCTTATTGTTCTGGTTATTATTATTTAACCAGGTGAAGTCCCGATCGTGCTTCTTTTTTAAGGGTTTCGCATTAACAGTTTTTCTTTCTTTTCTAATGATATTTCACAAATTTAAATAAATATATTATTGAATAAAATACATTGATGGGAAAGTGAGATCTCAATAGAACATTATATCCATGGTACTGACGCCACGTTATCCGGGAAATCATGATCTGAATTAAACATGCGTGTAATTGTAAATGGAAATATGAATCAATGGAAGAGTGAAGGGATGGATAAACATACAGCCAGACACACAGATAAACAGATAGATAGATAGATAGATAGATAGGTGGGTGGGTGGGTGGGTGGGTAGGTAGGTAGGTAGGCAGGCAGGCAGGCAGGCAGGCAGGCAGGCAGGCAGATAGATAGATAGATAGATAGATAGATAGATAGATAGATAGATAGATAGATAGATAGATAGATAGATAGATAGATAGATAGATAGATAGATAGATAGATAGATAGATAGATAGATAGATAGATAGATAGATAGATAGATAGATAGATAGATAGATAGATAGATAGATAGATAGATAGATAGATAGATAGATAGATAGATAGATAGATAGATAGATAGATAGATAGATAGATAGATAGATAGATAGATAGATAGATAGATAGATAGATAGATAGATAGATAGATAGATAGATAGATAGATAGATAGATAGATAGATAGATAGGTAGCTGAATAGATTAACTATATTACTTGAGCAATGTCTTTTTCCGCACTATAAGTAAATATCGTGGTTTCTTGCTAAACCAAACTACTACAGTTTTTATGAGTTTTACATATTACACTGCAAAAGGCTAGTGTTTTCAAGCGGAAGTAACAGTTGTAATGAGTTAAATGCAGTGCTCAGTCTCCTTTATACCTAAAAACAGTCTCTGAATCCGAGGTGAGGTTATTAAATCCCCTGGAACATTTGAAGTTCTCATCATTAAAATTTGAAAAGTTTGTATGGAAAAAAAAAAACCCAACCTTTTTCAGTCTAAATTCTAAGCACTGGCATCTGAACGAAAAAGTTCCAAATGCTAACATTTTCATTCGTTTAATTACCATTCCAGCAATTATCCTTTACAAAATGCAACGCCCCCTCGGTGCCGGTGTAATTTGCATCGACACTCCATTAAGATGCAAAGCCATGTCACCCCAAACTACACTCTTTAGATAATTCTAAATGCGCTCCTATGCTCGAGGTTTTATTTCTATATCGAATACAGCATTCAGTCAGGAAGAAACGTTGTGTACGGTGAAAACAGTGCATGGAGAATCTGCACTATTTTCTTATTTTCTTTAAACAAACCACATACACTCAAGCCAAAAAGTTAAGCAACCTTCACTAACAAGATTTGTATTTATTTAAATCAAGAATAATTTCATTACTTTATTTTGTGAACTCTTGCCATTCAATTAAGTCATTAAGCCCCATTTTTGGGGTGTGTAAAATGAAATTGAATGTGATTTCAGACTTACATAACAATAAATTGATTCCAATGAACGTGTTTGAATTCATTGAAAAATAAAGTTGTCAGTTCTGAGCATAACCCGGGGTTGCTTAACTTTTTGGCTCGAGTGTATATGCATACTTTGGGTAGTATCAAAGATACCTAAAACGATAAGATGAGACACTCCCTTCTATGCACCTCTGAAGAAATCGTGTACACAGTCTGTGCGGTGATCGTGGGAGGGGTCCATGGCACACGGCATAAAAACAAGGAAGTGTATATCCGTACAACATGTTGTATGGATATGGACAGTGCATATCCGTACAACATGTTTACCAAATGCGCGACTGGTGAAGGTTTGCTGAAACAAAACTTGGTATGATGTTCACGAATTTAAAGTGACAACACATGGAATAGTCAAATGGACCCGGGGGTGTGAGGGTCTAGTCAGTTTGTATCAATGGGAGGTAGTCTGATTGACTAATCAGGCGAAAAGGGGTTGGGGTAGCCATTGGTGATCGACGTACACTCAAGTACCGTATATTATTAGCGCAGATCACGCAATCTCCGAGCAGAAGTCGGATTGTTTTGCTACTAAGCCGATTCATATTTTTAAAAACTATGCAAATTAAGAAGGTCAGTAACATAGCATTCCGGTGTGTGTTCTACGTCATCGAATCGTGTGCGTTGTACGGATATGCAATGTCCATATCCGTAGAACATGTACGGATAGGCGATTCCTAAAAACAATGCTTGATGTATATATATATGGCCTTTAGCGTCTTTACAGACGGTCTTAGCAGCTAGAATATTCACTTTCACTTTGACTGACAGCTTCTCTCGTGGCTTATTCTACCAATGTTTGACCCGAGAGTGCGATGGCAGTGATTGCAGGTCAGTCTTTTTGGTTCACTTTGGCGAGTGTTTTCATTCCGCCTCTGTCGTTTTGTCAGGTATGTTTCTTTTGCCTTGAAGTCTATTGCGAGCGTGCCACTGCGCAATTTTTGTCTCCATCTGCTTCGATCATTTGCAAGGTTCTCCCATTCATTGGGGTCGATGTTGAATGCTTTCATCGTGACCTTGCAAGTGTCTTTGAATCGCAGATGTGGCCTACCTCTGGGTCGGTTGCCAGTAGCAAGTTCCCCGTAGAGAATTTGTCTGGGGATGCGATCATTTTCCATACGGTGGAGATGTCCAAGCCACCGCAGTCTTTTTTTGCCTAGGAGAGCCTGAGTTGATGGAATGTTGGCTCGGCTCAGAACTTCGATATTTGAGATCCTGTCTTGCCACTTGATCTTGAGAATTTTGCGTAGGCAGCGCAGGTGGAAGGAGTTGAGGGATCTTTCATGTTTGGAGTAGGTGGTCCATGTCTCTGAGCCATACAGCAGGGTGCTTAGGACGCAAGTTTGGTACACGAGTACCTTTGTTTTGATGGTCAGCTTGCTATTGTTCCACACCCTTTTTGAGAGTTTGCCAAAAGCTGTGGCCGCCTTTCCTATTCTGGCATTTATTTCAGTTGTTATGTCTGTGCTACCACTGATGGTTGAGCCTAGGTAGCAGAATTTTCCCACTTGCTCCAGAGGAGAGCCATTCAGCATGATTGGGTTGGGGTTTCTCAAGCCTTGTGTCAAAACTACAGTTTTTGAGACACTGATCTTTAGCATGAATTTGTCACAGGCTTTGGCAAGGCTATTGATGAGAGCCTGGAGCGTGGTTTCATCGTGGGCCACGATTGCAGCATCATCTGCGAAGAGGAGCTCTTGTAAGCTCTTGTATGCTTGATGTAATGATAAATTAATGATGCGGATTTGCTGTAGTGCTACTGCGATTTAAAAAAAAAAAGAAAGAAAAAATAGCCAGAGTCTCCCCACAACGATTGAAGTTATAATTACAAAATAAGTGACGCCAATCAAGACCTACAGCGATAGCTGAGCAGAGAACAAAATTCAATATTTTCCCTTTTTGTCTTTGAAAAATACAGCATTAGTCATGACTTCCACTCATTCGCCACATGGTGGCGGTGCGAAATCCGTGCACGCTAAAAGCGCTAGCTGTCTCATCTTATTCTATCCACATGTAGTTTCTTTGGTAGTCTTGCCATGATTACTAAATTAGATCATTAACCTCACTGATGTGGGATAAACGTCGATAGCAAGAAAACGCCTGATCACAGCCAATAGCGTGACAAGTGTTGGTCATGTGTTACAGCATCAATTTCAGTAATAATTATATCTAGATGTCTTAGTTTGGTTGTAAGTTGTTTAGAAATCGGCCATATTTGGCGACCAAAGGTAATTGTTGAAATAACGCAAGGAAAGGAGAATGCTTAACATCAGACTGCAATATACAAATCCCCATGATGAAATACGCAAACAAACAAAGCTAACGAACGTAGTGAAATTCATTCTACAAGAACAGTGGAATTGGGGTGGACATGTGGGAAGGATGAATGATAATAGATGGACAAAACACTGCACTGAATGACAAACTAATACAAGAAAAAAGAACCCGAGGACGACCAGGAATAAGATGGCAGGGTGATATTAAAAAAGACAGAGAGAACAACATGGAGGAGGAAGACATCAGACAGAAAGGAATGAAAGTCATTGTCGGAGGGCTACATCCTGCAGTGGATGGACAATGCCAAAGTGAAAGGTGAAAAAAAATGATAAATTTCTACTTTTGAAAATCACGATCTCGCCGTACAGCCCAGTAAACCTTTGCCTCTATGGCAACCTTTCAAAGCTAAACAACTAATAAATTTAAATCAACAAGAACTTATTACAAAAAAAAAAAAAAATCTTCATTTCATCTTCACAATCAGGTATCCCCCTCAATCTCTACTTTCTGTTATAGTAACTGCTGTTTAGCTTACAAACTAGAAAAACTACATGGGATATGTTTTTAAAAATCTATGAATAAAGATTGTCGCTTGAAATTGGCCTCATGACATTGTGTGTCCCACCCTGATCAATGTCTATTTAACAAATAATTCAGGTAACGTTATCACGATTCAAAAGACTTATTTCCTATTTCATAGTTGATGAGCTGAACTTCGGATGGGTGAAATTCCAAAATGTATACAGGGTTTTGTTTTTTGTATATTTGTTGTTTCTGTTCTTGGTGGGGTTTTTTTTTTTGTTGTTGTTGATTTTACTCGATCCATTGTAATCTGTATAAGTAATAATGTTTACTATTATGCTTTAGCTATATTAGATCTATTTCCGAGTAATACACCTGTTTCAGTTGGTACCGTGATTTGTAATGGCATGTAAGTGAATCATAGTTTCTGGACATCACTTCACCTGCAAAATAAAGCCCTAACAATGTGTCTCAATAGTGGCCATGAAAAAAAAACCATGGTTCACCTCTACTGTATTTGTTTGTAAGAAAATTGAGTTCCGAAACTTAACCCCAAAAAACACTAAGAGAAACGACACGAATTTAGTTCGCCTCAGGGGGGTTGAGAGGGTAGATTTTTATTCCAATGAAACATAAGAAGGTCCTGTATGCGCTCAAACTGTTATTTCAGAAACCAACGATAGTAAAGTTAGATCACTCTTTCGTTCATAGGCACAATTTCAATGGTGATCGAAGCCTGGAAAATTACCGAAATTCTAGAAACACAAAGTATTTCCTTCACAGAACAATAGAAATATCTTACCTCAAGATATGATGAGCCTAAGTGTGAAAGTCAAATCGAACTTCCCGCTGTGTAGGGTCAGAGTAGCCAGTGCAAGAGGTCTTCAGTCACAACAGTTGGTTACAACTATAAAGCAGGGAGAGGAGTGCAGCTTCAGTGATTCACCAAAACTAACCTGAAGATTATCCTAGTGGTAATCTCTCTCTATATATAATATATATTATATCTATTGTTTTCACTTGTTGGTAAATTTTGCCAATATGAGACTGTCATGTAAAAAGAAATTGATCCCAGTGAAGAATAGGAATCCAAGGCTGTCCTCTTCAGTACTTTGCAATTTCAGGTTTGCTCTGTAGATGACAAGTTGCCGTGTCTAGGCGTTGATCAATGGATCATTCAAAGGGGCGTTTCTGACGCTGTGCTCAATGGTTTATTAAAACAAATAGAGCGTTGTCGCCTTTATATGACCACTACTTGAATGTGAGCCTCGCACGTCAAGGGGCTCGCTCCACTGTCGACCCTCTCACACAAACACGAGGCTGTGTGCCGTAACTACCCACTTAAATACCCATTGGGCCACCCCTGGGCAGGTCCTGTCACGTGATAGCCACCATAATCGTGGGAAGACAAGCAGAAGACGTCCTGGTGATTTCAAAATGGAGACGGAATTCCATTTTTCTCCAGCCTCAATCTCCACCCTCTCTCTCTCTCCCTCTTCTTCTTTCACCCCTACCCTATTCGCCTCTTCCTGCTTCGTGTTTTGTTTCATTCAAATTGAGAGAAGAATGTGAAGTGTCAATGGTTTTACTCTGTGTTTCCTTTCCATCTCCCAGATTTCTATTCCGACTCATTAAAACCTGAACATTCCATATCCCTTATTATTCTCTTTATCTCTTTTTTTTTTCCTCTTTTTTTTTCTTTCCATCATTCTCTTTACTCTTCACAGTTCCTTGTTTGAAAACGAGGAGAAACAAAAACAAAACAAAAGAAAAATTAAATGAAAATTTAAAGGTGCGCCTTTTCTATGCTTTATTATCAACGTCTTTAATCACGGCTTCCTCTGGATTGTTTCAAGCAATAGTCTTGTTTTAGTAGATCGCGGTATTCATGGTTAGATAGAAGTACTTCAAAAACTTTGTCGTCACCATACGTATCTTCCACCAGTTTACGAACCTTTCCTCCGTGTGTCTGTCTGATTGTCTGTCTGTCTGTGTGTCCGTCTCTCCCTCTTTCCCTCTCTCTCTCTCTCTCTCTCGCTCTCTTGCTCTCTCTCTCTCTCTCTCTCTCTTTGTCTGTCCTCTCTCTCTCTCTTTTAATATTTCTTCTTCACGTTTCATATTTTTTCTGGGCTCATTCTTGAATTCTATAATGCATTACAATTTCCTTTATCTAATTTCTTTCGCCCTTGAGGTTTTGTTCCTTTTTCATATAAATATCTATTTTTCATCTGTTTTACTTAGCGAATTGTACTGTTGCACTGACAAAGTTAACCTCTCCCTCTGAGCAAATCAGGGCTGCAGTGATAACGCTGCACCACATAATATTATTTTTCTCTATTTTTCCCACACTTCTTTATCCCGCATCCTGACAGTGAAACTTGAACGAGTGTTTTCTTACCACTCATTTAACGAAGGGTAAACTGCCTAGTTTGGTCACTTTGTGATTGATCGTACTGTCCCGCATTTTTCCCTTCATGACTGATTCTTCATATTCAGTCAATAATGTTGCAGCAGTGCAGTTCTTACAGGTTAAAAATCCTCGTCCAATAAAATGACCTTCACAAAGACCCACATCTCTTTTTCTTTAGTTTTCTTTGAAAGGAGGTGCAGAATAGGCTGTAGTTACACGTTTTGCGCAAGGGCGGGGGTAAGTATGCGTACCTACACCTAACCCTTTGCTTTATCCTCAACCCTAAATCTTATCAAATCCCTAACCCTGACTCCTACTCTTCCAACCAAAAAAAAAAAAAAAATCTGAACGAACGATTAAGTCTGTTGTTAGGATTATTTCAGGAGGAGCTCTCTAGCTCTGGAGTCACAAAAGGCTTTAAAATACGGACCCCTAGCACAAAAAGAAGAAACATAACGTGGGGGTCGTACATACTTGTAACAATATTCGCAGAATATAAGACTAGAAAGTTTCGATCCATAGTTGGTCCTCATTCTTTGAAGCGGCTCCGCGTCCCACGTTATAACTGGGTCATCGGCTTGACCTCTGGAAACCGCTGAGATATTTCAATAAAAAATTGGGCCTAAAATGTTTCAGCGTGCTCTCTCTGTAATTGCCGTCTATTATGGAACAGATAGGATGTTTTAGGCCTTTAAGAAAACAAAATATAAAGTGTTTCTCATGATTGCTGGTGGGCGGGGATCAGAGATAAACTGAGGCAGCAAGAAATCATGGCCTATCTCTCTCGCTCTCTCTCTCTCTCTCTCTCTCTCTCTCTCTCTCTCTCTCTGTCTGTCTGTCTCTATCTATCTATCTATCTACCTATCTATCTATCTATCTATCTATCTATCTATCTATCTATCTATCTATCTATCTATCTATCTATCTATCTATCTATCTATCTATCTATCTATCTATCTATCTATCTATCTGCCTCTTCCACCAATCTATCTTGAAAGGTTTTACTAATGTTGATTGACGATCGTTCAAAAAAAATACAAGCCTTGCCTTCCCTTTTTTTTTCTATACGTTCAACATTGCAACATGAGACAAAGACGCCTCCTATACTATTTTCTTTGAGTTCCAGAACCATTTGACATGATAATGCCCATGCTCATTCTGTTTTATTGCCTCCCTTGCTGAGAGAAAAACCTTAGAAGAAACATCGCATTTAAGTACGTTCTATACCACACTGAGCAGGCCTGGGAACTTATGAAAATGGGAATAATACTGTAATATTATTTGTTGTTTGACCAGATCAGATTCTGACAGGTTGATGTGACATTGCAGTAAAAAGCGTGGATATTAATCGTCATTGGTGACCTGTTCGTGGAGTATTACAGCCCTATCGAGCCGAGGGATATAGATTAAGTATAATTCAAAATTCAAACACAAGTGGAGGGGTAATTTTCTTATTCACCTCCGTATATAGCTTGAAATTATGAAAATAGACCAGTTTGAGTGTTGGGTACGAGACCCAAAATACCAAGACGAACCATTCCTTCTCCCACTATAAGCAAAGATACTCGAAACCCTAAGATGAGACACTGTCTTCTTCGCACCACTAAAAAAAACCGTGCACACAATTTGCGCGCTGATCAGGGGTGGGGCCCATGGCGCATAGAATGAAAAGACTGTTTGATATAATAGTAAATTTTATGATGCAAAATTGTGACAGTGCTATTGCCACTAAAAAAAAAAGACAAAAAAATAGCCAGAGTTTTCCCACAGCGATTGATGTTATACTTCCACAATAAGTGACGTCAATCAAGGCCTAGATCTATAGTGGTAACTGAACAATGAACAAATTGAATGTTTTTCCTTTTTGGCTTTGCCAGCATGGGAGACTTCGCGAACCAACCGGCGGAGAGCTAAAAGTAGCTAACTACAGTAAACAATGCGACATGTTCAATGGATGACGTTTCGGTCAATTCTTTCATTTCCTTTCCCATGTTTACAGGGATGGTAGGGAATCTGACCAGCTTGTATCCACCCTTTCCACCCCTGTCATAACAATGCAACCAGCAGGCATTTTAACCGCTTAGACATATCTTATAGTTACACTGATTACCAGATCCACCGGCCATCTTTAGTGGTGGAAGATCAAAACACTAACATTCTGCGACCTCATGCGCATTCTGCCTATAGCAAGGGAATAAGAGATATAATAATGCAGGGGTTTCATCCGAATTCATCACAATAATGCGCCAGTTTCATGATGGCATGCAAGCTGCAGTCAAAAGCAACGGCAGTTTTTCAGAGCCCTTTGCTGTCACAAATGGGGTAAAACAGGGTTGTGTCTTAGCCCCAACTCTGTTCAGCATCATGTTCTCTGCAATGCTACAAGAAGCCTTTAGCTCTCCTCCTCAAGGGGTAAGCATCAAGTACCGAACTGATGGCAGTCTATTCAACCTCAGGAGACTTCAGGCAAAAACCAAAACCAAAAGTACTCAAGTCTGTGACCTACTATTTGCTGATGATTGTGCACTTCTGGCACACGATGAGGATAGCATGCAAAACTGTGTTGATAAGTTCTCTAGTGCCTGTGACAACTTTGGCCTCACAATAAGCACAAAGAAGACGGAAGTGCTCCATCAGCCTACTCCAGACGACAAGTATCCTGTGACCCCAAATATCAAAGTCCATGACAGTCTTCTGAAGGTGTCGGAGAACTTCACCTATTTTGGCAGTACACTGTCTTCCGCGGCTCGTGTTGATACTGAAATTCTCTCAAGAATCAGCAAAGCCAGCTCTGCATTTGGCAGGCTTCGAAAGAGAGTATGGGATGTTGCCGGCATTCGCACAGACACTAAGCTGAAAGTGTACAATGCTGTGGTCCTTCCCACCCTACTCCATGGGGCTGAAACCTGGACAGTGTACCAATCGCATGCCAGAAAGCTAAATCACTTTCATCTGGCCTGCCTTAGAAAGACCCTAAGAATCAAATGGCAGGATAAAATTCCAGACACTGAGGTCCTCAATCGTGCCAAGGAATTGAGCATCTTCTGCCACCTGAAAGCTACGTTGGGCAGGACATGTTGTCAGAATGCCCGACTCCAGACGCCCTAAGCAAATCTTCTTCCCTGGGCTCTCCAATGGAACGAGGAATGTTGGGGCCCCAAAGAGACGTTACAAAGACACTCTCAAGCAATCACTGAAGGCCTTTGCCATTGATGTGAGTGAGTGGGAAAAGCTCTCGCTTGATCGTGCAAATTGGAGGGCGGCCCTTACCAGAGGCAGCAAAGCATGGGAAGCTGACAGAGTCCAGCAGGCTATCAAAAAAAGAGAACGGCGCAAGCAAAGGCCCAGTGGTACTGAACCAACGGAGCACTCTTGTCATTTATGCGGAAGGGTCTGCAGGGCAAAAATAGGACTTATCAGTCACATGAGAAGCCATAAGTCATGAAAGAACAGTCTTTCCATTCTGTCCTCTGTGTCCTTTAGTTCTCTTTATTGTCCATGTGTTGAAATTCTCAACAATTTCTGTTCTTTATTCCTCTGGTGTTGTTAAGGTCATCATCATACCTGATGGACGAACTATTATTACTATTATTATTATAATGCAGGGGTTAAAGTGAAGACAAAAGGACGACTTAGAAATATACCTACCATCTTATCTAATGTTTATCCTGCTGCTGCTGGTATGTTGTTTTTTTGGGGTCGCAATTTCAAGGGGATTCGCTGCCCTTGGCATTTACACCTCACTTTTCTTGTTTTTGTTTTTCCTGTTCTTGTTTCTGTGTGTTTTTTTGTTTTTGTTTGTGTGTGTGTGTGTGTGTGTTTTTGTGGTGGGGATTGTTTTTTTAGATTTTGCTCGGGCAGCGGTCTTGTTCGGCCTGCTCTCGTCGACTCTCAACTGCCAATGTATCTTTAACGTGTGCAACCTTTTTCGTCTTTATCCCAGAAGACTAGATAATTGATCCTACCTTCCATAAGATCAGGGACAGGAACTTTCCTCCGAAAAAATCCCAACATACCTGCATCGACTGGAGATCGAACCCAATACTTTCGGCATGAGAGGTGGACACCTTGGTTCTAAACCAATGTGTCCCCCGTAGACTCGTGGTACGGTGCCGTATTTTCTGGATTAAATATTATTATAGCACTGATAAAAACAAAAGTTACAATACAAGCGGCCTTTTCTTCCAAGACATAAGAACACATAGAAACTCAAGATCCCCCTCCCCCACCACCACTAAAGGACAGCGACCTTTCAGAGAAGGAGAACCATATCAGAGACTTTCAATAGGATTTCACTTTTGAGTGAGCCGAATGTAACATGTTAGATAATACTAGATACCAGTAAAATTTCTTTTATCAAAGTTTTTACCGGCAATTGAGACTTGGAAAGCGCCACAGATGAAAACCAGAAGTGCCCCATGTGACTCGCGAGCCCCTAGTTGACGACCCTCGCCCTGGATAATACAAGATTTGTTACATAGGCATGCCAAGAATCAGAAAATCCAGCAAAGCTCAGTAAATGGCGCCTCCGTCAAGAAATCCTCGTAAATAATTCAGCACAACGTTACATTGGCATAATTATGGGAGTCTCACAAGACATTCAAAACTTCATAGTTCCGTTTTAAATGCTAGACATGATGGAGAACAAGACATAATGCAGACAATTGTTGATGTTAAACAGAATACCTCAGATATCTGGAGATGCTTGGGGATAAGATGACCTGACTACAAAATGTCAGTGAAAAGTGGACGAGTGAAAGATAAAGAAATTGTCTCTCTTGGAAAATCCCGAATTTGCTCGACCGTCATTTTATTTGTCCCCCGGAGTCTTCCAATATAAACAAGTAAATATGATGTATGTGAGGAACCTCGTGCAGTGGAAATACGCAAACAAACAGCAATAACGGACACAGTAGAATTCATGCTACATCAAAAGTGGAATTAGTCTAGACGGATGGGAAGGGTGAATGACTCTAGGTGGACAAAACGCTGCACAGAGTGACAGCCAAGGACAGAAAGAAGATGGCAGAGCGATTTAAAAAAACAAAAAAAACCATCATGGATGAGAAAAACTTCAGATAGAAATGAATGAAAATCATTATCGGAGGGCAAAAGAAGTACCAGCCTTGCTTCGAATCATAACCTATCTGCGTCCATCTAATTTAAAAGGAGCCGGGTGGGATATGGGAAGCGAAACAACAAGGCAAAGATAAAATGCCGACCGAGCCCGGTATTTAAATGGGATTTTGCCATAGGGGGTCATAATTTATGTAGCGTATTTAGGCAGTTCATTCACGAAAAGCAGGAAATTTTGTACACACAATATAAACATACTGAGGAGTCATAATTATTCAACACTGAGGTATTGGAAAAAGAAATCATCTATGAGGGATAAAACTGCCATTTTTCCTCCTACAGCCCTGCATGTAATTACTGGTTGGAGAAACTGCGTCTTAATAATAATTATTATTCTCTGGTCATGATGTCTTCCCAGTGGTAAAGTATGCAGCTCTCAGGTCTCAGTGTCATATCAATCTGATTCTCTCATTAATTCATCCTTTTCACAAACCAAGACAATGACATGTATACTTCTTGCCCCAAAGTGTTAATTGCTATGAGACTTCAGGGTGGATTCCTTGAGCAGTTCTTATGGACTTCCCTCTCCGCTGTAAATGTATCCTTTCATTAGCATGCAACATTTCCATCACTGGTTTTGCTGGGAATATCCAGAAGAAACCTCCCATACACTTCTTCCGGTCTGCTGAGAGTTGCCAGTTAGTCATGTTTTTGTTGTTTTTTTTTGTTTCTTTTGTTTTTTGGCTCTATCTTTCCTGTGTATGTTTTGAATTAGCTTTTCAAGGATCTATACTTGAACTTGATTAATGTGAAATTAAAACGAGAAAACGCCCCGACCCCTCAGTGGAACAAGCTGTTTCTCAGAGTCTAGGACACACATCATCTACTTACTAATCGTTGATGCCATGGCTAATGACTTGATGAATCAGTTTCTCAAACTGCCTATTATGTCACATTGATCGAGTGTGGCGAAAACAACATGTTTATCTTATCCGTCGGAGTGATTCTAGCCCCAAACGAGGTTTTGTTGGTTATTATTCCAAATTATCTCCTCGATGCCTAAGAAGAATATTTTCAGAAACTAGATGTTTTAATCAGTCGAATAAATTATGACTCAACAAGTGCTGAAACAGCTGAATGAGCGCGAAATACTAAAGAAAGCCGACTGGAGCAAATTAACAGTGATCAGGGCATGTAATATAGAAAGTAGAAGTAATAACACGTTGGTTCCAGCCATATCTACGCTGACAGGTTAGTGTTGGCCAAAAGATCTGCCCTTCAGGCATTAAAAACATATAATTCTGCCGAAAGCAAAAGTAATCAGATTTTAATTAATGTTAATGGCAAAGACAGCAAACGTTTGTTTTCTAATTTTGCAACAGGATATGAGCAGCAATAAAGAATTAATCACGGACCCAACTGGTCCTTTGTGCTCTCTGATTCGCCGATACTGAGATTCATCAAATGCGAAGTCACAAATACTAACGAGCAATACTAAAATTGGCACCTACTGAGAATGTCCGTCAACATTGATTTTACAAAATCCTAAAAATCCCTCGGACCTATTCTTGACTGAACACAGTCAACGTAGCTAAGAAATTTAAGCATATTATTAAACACCACTCCATCCCCCGAAATACAATTCGGCTATATCAAAGACGAGGCCTTGTGGGACCGTTGACGATCAGATGCCTTCAAAGCATAGCGAGAGACACTATTTCAAACGCAAAAAATACATGAGTTGGGATTTGAACAGATGGCCTTTCGCACCCAGGGAAAGCTTTCCAACCAATGTACCATTGCTCCAGTTTCTAGACACCGACAATTCAGGACTGCCTGAATTTTCATTCTACGTCAATAAATTAAACGAGAATGACATAACAAAACACAGTCTATTTACGCAGGCTGTGACAATAATCAGACTACAACCTTCCAGACCTGCCAACCAAGTTCTGTACTGCAACCCTGGAGGAAGACGAAGAAGAAGACGAGGAAAGCCTAAGATGAACTGGCGAAAAACAGTGGATGAGATCTTCTGTTGGTCAACAGTCGCTGGAGTGATGCCCTAAGACTCTCTGCTGATCGGTCCCATTCAAACGCTCTGTCCGGGTTATGCGTTTCTCGACACGGGAACGTCTAAGCAAAGATACCAGAAACTACAAGATGAGACACTGTCTTCTTTGCATCTCTAAAAAACCGTGCACACAGTTTGCGCGATGATCGGGGCCGGGGCCCATGGCACATAGTATGAAAAGAATGCTTGTTATAATGTTAAATTTATGATGCAAAATTGTGACAGTGCTACTGCCACTAAAAAAAAAAAAAGAAAAAAAAATAGCTAGTTTTCCCACAGCGATTGAGGTTATTATTCCACAATAAGCGATAGCTGAACAGTGAACAAAATTCAATATTTTTCTCATTTCGCTTTGTAAAATACGGCACTTTTCATGACTTCCGCGCGTCTGCCTCCAGATGGCGGTGCGAAATATGTACACGCTAAAAGCACTAGCTGTCTTGTCTTGTCAATTCTAGTATCTTTGGTCTAAGTAAGCAAGGAAGTCAAAAGACCTTAGAGCACTGAGTCAAGTCTGTTTGGCCTTGGTATTAGTGTGAGATATGGACTATGAAATTAAACGGGGCCTCGCCCACTCATGAGACTGAAACAAGTATGTCACTCTAGTGGTTTCAAATGAATTCCAAGTCCGGGTCAAAACCGGTTAACAAACAAAAACATTTGACTACGTGCGCCTGGACTCAGACTCTCCACGGGTGGTGTTGTGCGTTTCGGTGCGGGAATCACATTCAGCCATGCACCATTCAATAATTTAATCTTTTGCCCGTGTGGATCAGAACAAATTTCTGAAGTTTGCAATAAACATACATGTATAATTAATGGCTATGTGGCGTGAGCGTTGCCAGCAGTTGTCCGACACACACGATGTCATTTCAGTGGAACCGGATATAAAATTTTTGTACGGATTTTTATTCTTCTTTTTATCTCGTCCCTTTCATATGTTACCATTTTTTGTCCGCTGTATTTCTTGGCGATATTGTTTCTCTCTTCTTGTCTGTTGGCTCATTTGTATTCTGAGAGTTCCATAATTTCAAATGTATGCATGTATATTATTCAATTATTTTTCAAGCGTGGGCTTTTTTTTTTTTTACATTTTAATCATTGTTCCTTTTTTTTAGGTCCCAACATTGTTCTTCTAATGAGCACACCGACGCCCTGCCCTGTGGCATGAACTGTTTCTCGGTGTCTAGAAAATACGCTGTAGATTTTTATATCACCATAGCATGCCTGTAGAATAAATCACAATTATATCATAGCTATCACCCAACTGCCGTATTTTCAATAGAGCACCACGGCTTGATGGGGGTGTGGAAAAAGTCGAGCTTTCCACCAAAATTTGTCGCACTTTTCTTAACCCAAGACAGCCATCTTCATTTCAAGCTTCATATTACGAGGAAACCTTCACATTCTATGTTTTAAGAGAGGCTGTTGTTATAAGTACGTACGCACCCCAAGCGCTTTTCGCTAAGGGCACGTAAGCATACTTACCTATCCCTTTCCCCGTCCTAATTCTCGACCCTAGATCTTATCAAATCCTTAACCATGCCCCCTACCCTTTCAACCAAAAAGCATGGGAAAAACAAAAAGAAAATCTGAAAGAACAAGTAATTTAAGACCGTTGGTTGGAGTATTTCGATGGGGGGGGGGGGGGGCGTACGTACTTGTAACAACATTCTTTACGAAATGAATGAACATCATTCGCTCCGTATGACGCTCAAGATCCTGTGCTCCTTCAACAAAATCTCCAATGCACCGCTTTCTTTCTTTTTTACCTTTAAGATGAAGTAGGAAAACAAAATGAGTAATGTGTTCAAATCTCATGATGTCCCCCAGTATAGAAAATTAAAGCAAAGGCAGCTTAAAAGTAATATGTGTGAATCCATATCTAGATCTCTTCCAGTTTTAACCTGAAGAAATATTAAAAATCCATTATGGAAAGACACAAGATAGTCTGAAATACAAGGAGACAACATTATTGAATTTGACATGAAAATCCATACTCTACAATGTACTGTACTGAAATGATACAATTATGATATCGATATCAATGATGTATGTCACAAATCCCAGACTGGGAGATGTAATAGTTTATGACAGGACGACAATCACGAACAACAAGTTTAACACTTAACAAAACAATCCATCAGACTCACACATTTATTAAACATAATTATACATATAATAGCGCAATTACATACATTATATTATTGAAATGAACTGCCGTACAACGGCCTTATTCTCACACACACTCTCCCTCGGATCCACAATCCGGTAGTTACTCCTAAAGGCACTTCGGCCTCAGCCTCTCCCCTCAGGGTCTTAATAGCACATTAATAATTTACTGCCACCGCAGTCTCTCAATATCACCTTCCTATTGTCATACAACTTATCAGTTCACTTGCCCATCATCATGGCAATAATATAGTATCTCATTCACTCTCATATCTACGTCCCTGTCCGTGGCCTGACTGCCACGACTTTATGTGCCTCTACTGTCCTGCACCGACAGTCTCACTTCTGGCCTATGTATGGCCTCCGGCCCTATGCTGGCCTATCACTTGTGCTCATCGAGGTGGCTCTTCGGCCCGTCCCCGACACCTACAAGAATAACATTACATTGGTATAATACCCTACCATTTCTATTCACTCCACCTCTCCTTACAATCCATGGAGCGTACACACACTAGTTCACCTTTCACTCCCCACACATCTTACGGTAACACACCTCCATCGGAGTACACACTACTCACTCGCGCTACAAATCCACGAACTCACTTTCATCTATCGCTCATGGCGCACATTGCTATATCCATTATCAAGGACTTCCACATTCCTCACATATACTTATTCACATCATGGTAATAGACGAATATAATATAATACATCAATCATAATAATCAATCAACGTTCTACATACCAGTCATTACTGGAAAGACTCTTCCACTAGTCTTCTCGACTGCTCCCTTTACGTCCGCCCGATGGGCTCTTATTCACAGGTCCGCTCCGTCGGACCTTCTAACTTGCAGTGATAGTAATACCGCGCTTTCGCCTCATTCAG
>OZ007581.1:39623514-39673514 GCA_963931925.1 Onchidella celtica
GCTGGGATGTGAGGGGGTTAAGAATGCTATTCTTCCATGACTGCAAACAGTTTTTCTGTTCATCTCTGAAATGATGATATTCTCCACACCCAAGGATATGCACTTTTTTATGTTCCATCCTACCATGACGGCAAAAACTTTTCTTTGTTCATCCCTGAAGTGTGGAGGAGCTCTGGAATAATAAAGAAATCACTGGTGCTGAAGAGAGATGTCATACTCCCTCAATTTCCTACTTCTAGAGAGATGGGTCATAGAAATATCTAGAATGCATGCACGTTGTCGGGGTGAATGTCACAGCTCTCTGCAAGGTAACGTTAAGTCACGCTTTAATATTTTGATGTTGATGCACATAACTTGGGAGAAAGTGTATCGTTCTGCTATGGTGAGGACACTTTGGCTTTCCCCAATGCTCTAAGCCATAAAAAAAAGGACGCTGTGTTGGAATGAAAAAAAGTGTCATTCAGATTAGTGAGTAGCAACAAGACTAGGTCATTATTATCAAAAAGGCACATGGAACCACTTGTTGTTTCGCAGTAATTCTTGATTATTTTGTTTTCTAAGTTTTCCAGTCATTCAGCCTGATGCAGGTGGGTTGTGAGCTCAAGTTGGTCTAGTTTAGTCTATTTTCATTTATTTTAGAAATCATTGTGTAGTTTTTTATTGCTATTTTTTTCTTGGTGCCGCCATGCCATGTTTAACGTTTTCAGTTTCGTAGAATTTTTGTAATAAAATAACATGCTTGATTTTTAACAAGACTTACAGCCGCTCACACACCTTGGATGTGCGTGAACGTTTGAAGGTGCTTTTCTATCGACGCAGAAGGTTCTTTTTACATTTGGAGATTGGAAAATGATGGCGAAGTATTTTGTTGAGTTTATTTTCAGTCGCTAGTTTCGGCCTCCGATCATTTCTTTTCCAAGAACGCTTCACATCGTGACTTCATCACGTGCTACCGATGTGTTCCCAATGAAACAAAATGCCCAGTGCACAGATTATTGTCATTTATTCTTCACTGGCAGTGCTGACGGGATGTATAGCATATCAATGCGCAAAGGGAGTACAGCAAAACCTATCTCAAAAAAAAAAAAAACAATGTCTACAGAAAGGGTCAGATCCTTACATTATATTATTTTATCTTAAACGTGTAGTCAGGACATTTAGCTATAGTTTGTAAGTGTCACCAGTTAAATACAGTATTTTGTAACCTGTTTTCAAATAACAGTATTGCTGGGATTGCAGTGTGTTGAAGAATCAAGACGTTTGGTGGATTGACAGCTTGCTGTGATTTACTCTTTAGGACTATTACAAGATCACCTATTCTGAATCAGAAGAACAATTTGAGTCAGTTATTGACAAGTCTGGATATATTTATAGTGTGAATTATAATTACTGTTTAGCTTTTCTAAGCAGTGGGTCTTTGATTTGAGCATAATTACCATACTATAATCCTTCTTTGTCTGCTGTATGCATAGGGGATGACGATATTATTACATCAATCAAGAGCTTTGATTGCAGGGTAATTAGCTTGTTATATTTGTATGTAATATCATTTTATCATTTTCATTCACATAAAATTATTTTGCTGTCAGAATTGTTAATTGAGTTACTTAAAATTTTTTAGACTTTACTATAAACTTACATTGAGCCCCCATCTCACAGGTCCTAATAAAGTGTATTGTACTTTAACTGTAAAGCACTTGGTTCCATTGGTGTGTTTTTTGCCTTGAAGAGGCCACACCAACCCAAAGTTACAAAATGCACTTACTTCCCTTTGCCTGCATTTGTGACAAATCTGTTTAATATTTCTATTGCCGTAGGAATCAATATTCTAGCTGACACTGTCACTCGGTGAGTTAAAATTATCTGTTTCATTGTCCCATTATTCAGAATTCATCACTATTTCTGCTCATTTGATAGGACATCTGAGCAGAGAGGAGTGACGGTTTGAGCAAGATTGGATCACATTGCAGAATTGGTGGAATGATCAGCTCTTCAACATGAAATTTCCGTTTAACAGACTATGCAAGTAAGACTTTTTGGGAGACAACAAACATAGTACTGTAGTAACTGGAAGATATTTCAGTAGTAGCTAGCTTAAAGAAAGACGGACAGTGCATTGTGAAAAAATGTGGGTATTTTTGTCACTTTATGATTTATCTAGGATGATGTCCGTTTCTCTCTCTCTCTCTCTCTCTCTCTCTCTCTCTCTCTCTCTCTCTCTCTCTCTCTCTCTCTCTCTCTCTCTCTCTCTCTCTCTTTCTCATTCTGTGTGTGTGTGTGTGTGTGTGTCTGTGTGTGTGTTATATCGCTGGGAGTGAAAACACAACACATTTTTGGGAGTTGGGCCAGTAATATGAAAGGGGCCAGTATGCTATGCTCAATAATCCAATTCTATAATTTGGTATATAGTGATGTTTCCAACACTGTAAGGCCCCCGAGAAACCAAAGAATTTTCCTCCTGCGCCTAAAAGTTCCAGCTTCATGTGATCTAATTATTGGGGTCTAATTGTCAACTGTAAGCATTGTCATTAAATATAACCTGTTTGATAGATCTTCTCTGGTTCCTCAGAAAGAAATTGATTCTTGTGTCCAGCGTGGGAGTTACGGCTCTGACTGCCGCCCTCTTGATACTAAACACGAAATTCGTCAATAAACACCATGCGGCTGATCAGAAGCTGCCGGCAAAGCAGCTCCATGCTTTCAACGCAAACATCAGAATGTTACCTGCCAAGTCAGATCGTGTACCCCATCACGGGAGATTATCCACGAAATCTTATGATGTTAAAGGGACGAAGGGTAATCGCCCTTCGGTTACTGTCTTGGATGGTAAACACTGGGACTTTAGTAAGACTGAGAAAAAAGCTGACACGAATAACAGTTATCTTGGACGGCTATATAATGCTTCTGAGCCTGTTTCGGGTAATGCAATTATGGATAGCATGATGGACGGCAGTCAAGGGAAACGTGAAAGTGAACACACTAACATGATGGATATTCCTCAAACAACTATGTCGTTAGATCCGAACCTGATAGTGACATGTAGGGAAACAACATATGTGTTGTGTCACAAGCAATCTTTACATGAGGACAGCAATGTAAACTACACATACGATCGAATATTCCGGATTGCTTTGCTACAACGTCCGTTCTGGATGAAGTTAGAAAGATTTAATTTTAACAACTGTGAGTACAAAGGCTGCCAGTTCCATGGGGCTCAAGTGACTGAAGAAACGGACGTGGTAGTTGTTCATCTTGTTCATCTGAAGGACACATTAGAGATCCCAAATAGGCGCCCAGGACAGATCTATATCGCATTTGATATGGAGCCACCCCCTGCTGTGCATGCACAGTTCCAAAAAGGTTTGTTAATCTGTCTGTGGATGTCTGTGTATTTTCATCTTCCGTCTTTCAACCTTTCACTTAGGCATTGTCCATCTACTGCAGGATGTGTAACCCTCCGACAATGACTTCTATTTCTTTCAGTCTGATGTCTTCCTCATCCATGTTGCCCCCCTCTCTCTTTTTAATATCATCCTGCCATTCTTCTTCCTGGTCGTTCTCCTGTTCTTGTTCGTGTCCATGGTTGTCATTAATTTAGTATTTTTAACTACCCTAAAGTAATTTGACGACTCGCAGGTTATATTCTCGCCTCTTAAAACTTAAAGAAAAAAAAATCTGAAATTACATTGATGAAACTTTCAAGGATGGAAAGTAATGGAATAAACCAGGTTTTTAAGGAACCAATTTGTTGATTATAAACTGTTCTGAAAAGTAATTATAGCAAAATATTGTGAGGCTACGGATTTCCTTTTTAACTTTTTAGGAATCAGATTCAACCAATATCTATCTTAACAGCGTCGTCTGCCGGTGATTGAACAGTGGTACTGAATTATCACAGTGCGCAAAATAATGCGAATCTTGGTCGCACAGAAAGCATTATTTTTGTAAGCCCGGACGTTTACTTTGTTATTTTGCCTGTATTGTTAAAGTACCGGTATAATCCCTACATTATTATCTGCCATTCCAGATAATGTGTGCTTGGCACATTGTCATTTTTGTGTTATGCGATATTGTACGTATTGTATTTCACGAGAACAATCAAAGGGACAGGGCTATAAATAATTATTATATGTATGTAGGGGACAGAACTGCTTCACTGTACTTCTGTATTTCTTCCTTCCCTTCTTTCTTTCTTTCTTTCTTTACCTCTTTATTTCTTTATTTTGCTTTTAAATGTGGCTATTCACAAAAGTCCCCGTGTATTTCGAATTGAAGTAAAGATTCTGAGATTCTCAAACAAAAACCACAAATTAGTTTCGAAGTTTCTTGTAACAAAGCAATTTATTATACGTGTATATTATATCTAAAATAATAAATAATCTAAGATGGGACTTTTTACTGAGCCTGCTTTACACAGCTACTCTCTTGATTGAAAAATGAGCACAATAAAAAGCTTTGAGTATGCAATTAACAGGATGAAGCTTGATTGATATACATGTAAACGCTTTGAACACTATTGCCCTGTACACAGGTCAAATTCTACGGCGATATATTATACACTATTGACCTGTACAGCGGTCAGAAGGGTGACACCGCATATTTGTGCTCTTACGTCATCAAAAGTTGCGTTTGGCCGCCAGTTTTTATTCCCCGTTGTAAACATAGAGAAACTAGAAGCCGGCACGTAGTTTGGAGAGGTTTTTTGTGAAATTTTCGTGATGAATGCACAGAATGCAAAGTTTTTTTATGTATCAAACGGGGCTCAACTTGCTGGACCGACTGGCATACCAAGCCCACTACTGGAAATAAAAGATAAGAAAAACATTCTATAATACTCACATTTGCTCCTTATCCATCAATGCTGATTTGTTGTGTGTTTCCATCATTATATTGCTACCTATGAAAATGGCAATTTTGGGCTGGGGGACCAGGGACAGGGGTTCATAAGGACAGGGGGACCAGTGTTCAAAGGGTTAATATGTTCTTACTAAGCCATTATTGACATGCAGTTTACGTAAACAATGCATAAAGAATGGCATAGATGTCTCTTCGGATACTTTGGTAAAGAAGGAAATAATTGTGACATTTCTTAATTTTGTTGAAATCGAAGCATGACTGAGCGGTCCTTGTTCGGTGGCTGGTACAGCAACAAAAGAAAATCGGTACACAGTTAAGTCTTTCAAAAACAAAATCGAACCCAGATATTCCGGAGAAAAAAAACAGTTTGGTAAATTAGCCTGTAGCCAGCAGTCTCCTTAAATATTGACTGTTGTAAAAGGCAGGATTCATTAGAAATATCGAAGTCTGGACATGGTCTCGAAAGGCTTTTGTTACAGTTTCTGCAACTTTCGCCACTACTATATTTAAGATCACTTCCATGGTGGCAGGGCCTGTGTACCTGAGACGCGGGGGTGACTTTGCAAAATGCGAAGTGAAATCAATTTACCCAGTAAGGCATTGCATTACAGCTGCTGCACTCTTGCAACTTTAATAATTTTCCTCACATTCTTTGAATGTGTCAGAAAAATCTGAGAACAAATGGAAACTGAACGAAATCCAACTGTTTGTAAAAAATTGTGTCTTTTGGCAGATCAAGTAGAATTTAGAGCTCCACTCTCTCTTCCAAATGGACCATGTCTTATCAAAAGTTCAACACTCGATCAAATTACTAATCTGTAAACAAATATACAAACTAGTAATGGAGCTAACTGTCTTACGACATACTTTTAATCCCACATAAGATCCTTGTGCCAAATGTGCCAGTTTTATATATAAATAAAATACAAGATAATTGTATTTATAATATATTAGTTAAAGGATGCAGACTCGGTGGTTGTCAAATGCAATCCCACTTTGTTTTGAGGCCGCCTAATTAATCTAAAAGTTTGCGTAAAACCTTGACTACTTTTGCTTAGTCCAAATGTGAAATTACTGAAAAGAAGAAGAATAAAAGGGGGGGGAGGGGGGGGGGAAGAAGAAGAATAAAAGAACGAACAGGGAGAAGAGGGAGAAGGACAGAATGCTAATGACACTGGGGTTTGCCATGAAGTGTTTGTAGTATATGAAATGTCAGGTCAACAAATTTTATCCACGTATAATTTTCTTTTTAAACACAGATCCAAATTCACATTGGAATCGAGCTTTCAACCTAACCGCGAATTATAGACAGGATTCTGATCTCTTCGTGCCATACGGCAGGATTCAGTTTGATCCCAAGCCCTTGCAGGAACGACCGAACTATTGTGAGTAATTCAAGAAGTATTTGTATTTATCTACTTAAATATCTATGTATCCATACGCATTTCCTCTAACAGATATTTCCTATCGGTATATATAAGATGCACGTGAATATTATGAACGTGAAGGTCAGTTTGGGCTGACCATCACTAGCACTATCAAAAAACATAAGATGGGTCAAGACGTCTCAGGCCGTACCATCGAGCACCATCAGAAACGATACGTTCTAAGACACTGACCACTTCAGGCATCTGGGCTCTACCATCACCACGACGAGGACATAAACAGGGGCATTGCTACAGCTATCGGTGTGATAGTCAAACTGAGCAAGAGAGTATGGAACAACAACCAGCTGACCGCAAACACCAAACGCAAGGTCTATCAGTCATGCGTGCACAGCACCCAGCTGTGTGGCGGCGGATATTGGTCCACCTATGCCAGGAAAGAGAACCAACTAGAAAGCTTTCATCTTTGCTGCCTTCGACGAATCCTTTGTATTATATGGCAAGAGAAGGCCACCAATGGCGCTGTTCTGGAACAAGCTGGTTTCCCGAAAATGCATCTCCTCCCCTGCCAGAACGGGCTGCGATGGTTTGGACATCTGCGCAGAATGAATGATGGCCGCATTCCAAAAAACGTCATGCAAGGTGACCTGGCCACGGGACACTGCCCAGCAGGCCACCCAGCACTGCGACTCCAGGACGTCCGAAAACGCGACACGAAACTCGACGGTATCGACCCAGACTGCTGGGAAAAGCTGGCAGATGACTGCAGCAGCTGGGCCTATGTTACCCGATAGGGCGTCACACTGGGCGAGGAGGAGCACAAAAGACAGCGGGAAGCCAATGAAACAGGCAACAGGAACAATGGCAGCACACTCAGGACCCGGATCTGCCTTCGAAATTCACCTGCAATACCTGTAGAAGGGACTGCCGTGCACGGGTTTTTATTGCTGAGCCACACCAAACGCTGCTCTCAAGGCGACTGATGAAACTCTGGCGCTGCCATTGACTCCCGAGACAGACGGATGCCTGCCACTACTACTAATGGGCCGTTGAACATTCAATTAATACTTGGAACATTATAAGTAGACGTTGGACTTGACAACAAGTATGCCCTCTCATTGAGTCGTAGCTTTTTTTTTTTTTCTCAAATTTAGTTTTGGCTTTGTAAAGTTACAATACAGTTGTCCTAAAACTGGAATTGTGGTTTCTAGGTCAGGATTAGGAGTGTTAAACCCATAGTGCGTGGATTCAGTTCTGTTTCGCCTTGGTTCTGGTCTAAGGAGTTAAACGGGGCCTTGCTCACCTGAGACTTACCTCAGTGCCGTACTAGTCTTGGAATTCTGCCTATGGGAGAATTTTATTTTGTATAACTATTTGTTTGTTTGTTTACAGATGAAATGGCCATGTCAAGACAGAAAAGCGTGGCGTGGGCGGTAAGCCATTGCCAATCCTCTGGACGACGTGAAGACTACATCAAGAGAATGATGGTTCGTGTCTTTGAGAGACCTCAATTAATTCGACTGTTTGCTACACGTAGCCTTATTAGCTTTTGTTTGCACAGTGACATTTTTGGCAAAACTTTAGGGTTAGGTTTAGCTAATCCGCCACGAACTTTTTTTGGGTTGGCCACAATAACTCGTTTCCACAAGTTCGTCACAATTTGATAACAAATGTCTTATTGTGAGTATTGTCCTGCGAGGTCAACGTTCACCCCTTATTGGTTCATGCACCTGAGAATATTATATTTTAATAGGTTAATGGAATTTATCAACAGTAGTAATATTGCCAGTAGAAAAAGCTCTAAGTGGGGTCAACAGCAGCAATTGTAACTGATAATAGTAATGATAGTAATTAGATAACATAGTAAAAGTGTTAGTGTTGACATTATCATATCTATTTTCTGGGAATTCAGAGAGACATTATTTGGTTTCTATCCTTTGGCACTGAGACTCACATGGAAATGAACAATAGCAAAACAGTATCAACAAACAAAGTTATTTATTGTTTAGTTAACTTATTTGGGTTAGTTTTTCTCCCATAGAATAAGTAGTTGTTTATAGGGACTGGTGGAGCAGAATACACATTAAAAAGAAAAAAAAATGACTTGGTAAGTTCGTAAATATTCGTTATTTTTCCTGAAAATCCCCACATGTTGTTGAAAATCGTTAGCGGCATCATTTTCTTGTATTAGAACATTTGTTTAAAGTGTATTGATTTCCCTTCAGAAATAATGTCTTATTCATTATTTGGCATTTAATGACAGGGGTCATTAGAGGCATTTTTTTTTTCAATGAGAACACAAGTTTCAAAACAAAATAATTTGCACGTTCAGTAACATGTTTTATCAGATATTGACAGGGAATAAGAGAAATATTGTGTTCGTTTCGAAAGACCTGTGGTAACTTACCTCACACTATTTTCCCTTCAAATACCCATATATAATTATAGGGACTGGGTTTGGTGTTTGTTTTTTTATCTTCTTCATATTTGAACTAAAATGCTGATCTACCATATGAAAATGACTGACTGGTTTATTGTTTTCCCCAGAAACACATAGACATTGACATCTATGGCGAATGTGGTGAGCACTCTTGTCCCGACACCTATGGAGACGGAGATGACTATGACTGTATGGATGACTTCCAACATTACTACAAATTCTATTTATCTTTTGAAAGTTCATTTTGCGATAACTACGTGTCTGAGAAAATGTTTCGACTCTTTCGTCCAGGAAATTACCTTATTCCCGTTGTCAGGGGATACGTTAACTACAAAGAGTATTTTCCAGATATGACTTACATCGACGCTGCTGATTTCAATTCGCCTGAAGAGTTAGCTCTTTTTCTGAAAGATTTAGCCTCGGACCCGATTAGGGTAGCGAAATATCTAGAGTATAAGGATTTGTACAAGTTTGCAAAAGATCCACTGGTGTATATGGGCTGTGATCTCTGCAGGTATCTACACACACATGAAATAGAGCCTCAAGTTTATGATCTGAAATACTGGTTAAATGATGGCCACTGCTATCCTGCCCCGGATCTGGACTGATTAGGCTTAGGACGTTTTTTCAGCCAACTAACATGAGAGAGAAGACACAGAGAGAGAGAGAGAGAGAGAGAGAGAGAGAGAGAGAGAGAGAGAGAGAGAGAGAGAGAGAGAGAGAGGGAGAGAGAGAGAAAGAGAGAGAGAGAGAGAGAGAGATTACCATGAATAAACTTAACAGTACAGTCATCAAGAAAACATATAACATGACAGACACGGCTCAGTTTTAACCGTCTGCACTCAAATGCTTGTGTAAAGAAATTCATAGCCATGATATCCATGACAGCCACCATCTCATGTTTCATCAATTGTTTAGATCATCAAAGAGCAACAGAATAATAAACATGAAAGCAAACAGAAAAAGATACAGAGGATCATTTTTGCCCTACGCAATTTGCCTCAACAAGACAGTGTAGCTAGATGTGTGCCATATTTCACTAAGGTTCCTTATCATGTCACTCTATGTAATCCTGTTATTGAGTTTATTGAGTTGTATGTAATTATATGTACTATGTACATACTCTTAAACGCTCTGCGAACGAGAATTTCCCTCATGGGATATTAAAGCGATTCTTATCTTATCTTATCTCTTCTCATGTTATCTTATTTTGTACTCTTTAACACAATAGTATGCAATAATATATGGGGAATATGGATGGTGTCACGAGCAGAGTTATGGTCTTGGAGATCTAACGACTGCACGAGAGGCAGTTAACTCACACTCGGACACAAACACACAAGAAAGTATTAAATAACTAGAGTATATGTATGTCAGGCCGGCCGGGCCATATTATTACATAATATTAATATACTAAACAAAAGACAGAGGTATATTCAAAGCAAAAATTCTAATTACTAAACTTAACCTATCATATTCATGTAACTAAGTTCCCTATCAAAGGTAATGCAATTAATAGCCAAATGGGTATATTATAAGAAATAAGATATTAATCTAAACTAACAGTTGAGTCGCCACTGGCCAGACGCCAGGCAAACTCTCCAGCAATAATACAGATTCTCAAGGTACACTGAAGGCTAGAACAGCCCAGTACATTCAAAGAATACAGAAGCACAAATTGGCTTGTATGTATTTAAGCAGCTTGTAAAAGTATATATATATATATGCCATCACTCAGACACTATTCATTTCATCAACAAGGTGCCATATTTCTTCAATAGTATTATGGAGATAGCTTTACAATACAGAACACTCGTTCGTCGAGTGCAAGCTGTGGGTTTCTCAGACTTTCTACGAGGCTGTGGGTTTCCTCCCTATCTCTGGACTTCTATCAATTACTAGTGAAAAAGATGAGTTACCGTTGGTCACGCCTAGCTAGTAGGCGCGAACATCATACGAGCGCAGCGTGGACTCTTAAGGTCAGTCCAACAAAAACCTTTTTTTCTATGAGCTTTCTCTCTCTAGGCTCCTTCAGTCCGATGACAATGGACTAGTCTTCGTGCCACTCAGTTCAGGTACTGGCCAACCGGAGATACTTCACGAAACGATGCTTCTCTCGTCTGTATTCAATGAATTTCAACGTTACACGATGTTTTATACTATCCAACTACCCGGTAAGGCTAGTCCGCTGGCCAAATTAGTTCAGCAATCTCATTGGCCGAAACATCCCACCATTTTGAATGTAGGAATATAGTCTGCACTATTCTACCAGCCAGTTAACGTGCAAAAACTTGTCTAGTCATACTTAACAATGTCAACTATCCCCACCTTGTCTCACCCCTACTCTATTACTTCCAATCACGAACATTAAAACCGAACAAGCGTGAATCTAACAGTTTAACTTTGCAATTCCCTACTCACAAACAATAATACGCGAGGACCGTTCAAGGCCACCAGCCAATTTCTCATGGCCCTGGTGAAAAAACAACTCACGGCTCTGCGTGAGATTTAATAACACTTGACTCATGACAGATGGCCTGAGAGATTTATACTGTTCTTATCAGTAATAGAAGATAGGAAGAGCTGGATCATTCAAATAGCTTAGTCACCATGTTCATCTATGGTCTCCAATGCAAACCGTGTCTTTAGCATTCCATTTCGTTTTCTTCTCGTTTGTTAACAGCAATTTGACAGTGACATTCAAGGCATAGCCTAGGATGCAGCATGCACGATACATTTCAATAATTTTATTACCTCATTTCAAAGTGGACGCTTACACTTTACCTAACGAGATGGGTTACACGACAAACGCCTTTGATCCACACCCAGAGGTGGCCATTCTTGGGGGTTAAAGTAGGGAATGACCTGGATCCCTGGATCTTGCAAATCCGAGAAAAGTGACAAATCTGACTATGCATTGCCTCCACATTATTTTATTTCAATAGGGGCCAGGCGTCAAAGAGACACATAATTATGTCCAAATTGTAGAGAAAGACCGTTTATCATAGATCCAATATGCCCCCCAAAAAAGGGAATTGTTATGGAGGTCTGAGTTTATATAAGTAATTAACAGATATAGACTGTTAAGAACATAATATCATTACTGCAAACTTACTCAGTTCACATCACTCTGCATGTCTGCCAAGCAGGTTGGCAGTAATACATTATATGCTTGATTGTTATGAAGTGCTGTATATAGAGGCAATGAAGTGTTTCATCTACATTAAAGAGCACAATAAAAATTAGTTATTCTTTTTCCCCAACATTATTTTCACATGTAGAAAAATATTTAGTTTTATGTGTGCATGTTTGTTTTCATCTTTGTATAAAGCAATTTCCTTACATTCGTTTTTTCATAAACGTTATATATATATATACAGAACACACACATACACTGAACTTTTTTTGTTGTTGTTGTTGTTAGTGTATGCATTTGTGCATCTTAACATGAAGGCGATGTTTCCCATAACATGAAAGGGTTCGACCAGATTGTATTGAAAATCAGCCAACCACGCATGCATGAAGATGTGTACCTAATCCTCGATTTAGGCTGGAAATCAGACCACTGAGCTGAAGCAGTACGGACGCTAACATACAGGCTGCCCTTGACCTACTTTAATCTTGTCAACAACTCCTATATTATATGGTAAACAATTTCCGGATGACAGAATATAATACAGTGGCATAAAAATAATAATCATGATGCAATAATGATAATATTAATAATGATAATAATTATAACTAAAATAAAAACGTCCAGCAGACGGGAGTGTGTGGGTTGTGTACCAAGCCCAGCAGAAAGATGACATAGTTTAAAAAACGGAACACAAATGTATAGTATTACTATTTTCAATGTAAACACGAATGTCATATCGACCTAAACTCCCGAGACCAGAGGTACTTCGGCAAGATGAACACGTACGCTTTAAAGGATAAATGTTAGAACACAATAAATGGAAGAAAATAATGCAGGTCATCTTAGACTACAATATGTCGAATTATATTCACTAGTAACTGCCCCATTCTTCGAATGGTAAAAAACAAAGCTCACCACTCCAGACCGAAAGGAATCAGCACAAAGACATTGATGTCGAGACACTTTGGGTCATCCACATAAAATCGGCGATCAATAGATAGATAGGATAGTATTACAGTAGTACACAGTGCACAGTAGTGCGCACCGAGCATTTTTCATGGGCTCATGTGTTCGTAAAAAAATGATCTAAATATTTACGCACAGTTTTCTTGGTATGAATGAATGGCACTCATCTCATCTGTATAACACTATACTCGGTATCACTATCAAAGTTTTCTTGGCGTGGCTGGATCGTGAACTCTAGTTTACATTTCCGGTAAGAGGCGGAAATGACGAAATTGACGGAAGTACATTATCACGTCGTATTCGCAATCATGAATTGATAACTGATAATTATAACTGAATTTCTGGGAAAAGTAAAGAGTTTCGGGGAAAAATGAGCTCGACACGTACAGGCTTAATAAATTTTACATACGTGTGCCAAGTTTCATTTCTCTACGTTGCGTAGTAAAAAAGCCTTTGCGGGAACAAAGTTGGGCCCAAGCTTCATTATTATATGATAGCAATACTTGTTTTATCTTTGCATTTTAATAGTATGCTCAAACCTCTGTAAATACGTCTATTTAGTTCTCAACAAAACTTTCAAAATACGTTAGGTCTGGTGCTTGTTCACGGCTTAAAAATCTGTCTTGATCTCCGTACAGATTTTTTTTTAAATGGCATAGTTTAAAAACTCCATTATTTTGATAGATTAGCATGGTAACTGAATAGATCCGAGTTCATTATATGATGTAAAGAGAGCAAAAAGTATGTTATTTTCTTATATTCTGCTGTGTTTTTCTGATTTGTTTGGGTGGTTGTGCAATTTACTAATTGGCCAAAACCCTGTGTAACGAAATGCCGCGTAATGACCGTCCATGTCACGAGCGAGTGAGCGAGGATCAGTAGTTACGAGAAGGTTAGAATAAAGTTAACCCACGGCCACGGGGTAAGGGAAAGCGTGCATGTTGTGAGAGGGGGGGGGTCTGAATGAGGCGAGAGCGCTGTATTACTATCACTGCACAATAAGACGTCCTAAAGAGCGGACGCAGGAGAAAGCCCCAGAGGGCGAACATAAGGAGAGCAGTCGGAAGACTTGGGGGTAGTGTTTTTCCAGTGATGACTGGTAGGTGGAACGATGATTGATAATTATGATTGATGTATTATATTTGTCTATGACCATGATGTAAATAAGTATATGTGAGGAATGTGGAAGTCTTTGATACTGTATATAGCAATGTGCGCAATGAGCGATAGATGAAAGTTGAGTTCATGGATTTGTAGCGAGAGTGAGTATTGTGTACTACAGTGGAGGTGTGTTACCGTAAGATGTTTGGTGAGTGAAATGTGAACTATTGTGTGTACGCTTCATGAGTTGTAAGGAGGGGTGAAGTGAATAGAAGTGGTATGGTATTATACCAATGTAATGTTATTCTTGTAGGTGCCGAGGTCGGGCCGAAGAGCGCCGCCTACGGTGAGCCCAGGGGATAGGCCAGCATAGGGCCGGAGGCCACACATAGGCCAGGAGTGAAGCTGTCGGTGCAGGACAGTAGAGGCACATGAGTCGTGGCAGTCTGGCCACAGACAGGGATGTATATTTGATTGTGAATGTGCTATTGAAATGCTAATGTACTATTGCCATGTTGATGTGCTATTGAAATGCTAATGTGCTATTGCCATGTTGATGTGCTATTGGAATGCTAATGTGTTATGGCAATAGGAAGGTGCTATTGGGAGAGTGCGGTGCCAGTGAAATATTAATGTGCTATTAAGACATGGAGAGGAGAAGCTGAGACCGAAGTGTCTTTAGAAAGTAACTACCGGGTTGTGGACCCGAGGAAGAGTGCATGTGGGAATAAGGCCGTTGGACGGCAGTTAAATTCAATAATATAATGTATGTAATTGCACTTTAATCTTTATCTTTATGTATAATAAATGTGTGAGTCTGATGGGTTGTTCTGTTAAGTGTTGAACTCGTTCGTTCGTGATTGTTGTCTTGTTATAACTATTACATCTCCCAGTCTGGGATTTGTGACAGTCCACTTGCCCGTTCGATCGGTCCACCTTCCTGATCTATTGTTCGAAGTTATGTCTCAGGCTACCTGCGGGTAGAGCAATTATCTCTGACCCGTCCACCTAATACCCCAGCGTCAGAGTTTGGCCACCGTAGAATCTTTGTGCACGTTTTTATGGCTCACGAATTCGAGCTAGCTAGAACCTCCCAGTTTTCCCCTCTGTAATTTTCTGTAATTTTGAGTTTCTGTATATATTCCAGAGCAAATCTGGAGTCGTCAGTCCGCTTGCGATAGACTCACTGTGAGGTCCTGCTCGTGCGAAGCAGTGTACCTGCCTGTAGAATTCAGGCGTGTATTTACAGTGTCTATTAAGGCCTGTCTTAAAATTTAGCTCGTAAGGAGCGAGGTCCTGCTCACGTAGAGTGGTGGACCTGTCTGTTGTTACGGAGTGGGTATTATGACTGCATTTTAAATCGAGAGGTATTTCTTATTTACTCTTTCGTACCATGCCACACACTAAGAACAATCTGAATAAGTTTCATAAACAGACCTGCAGGGCCACAAATTTAATTACATTAAATTTCCTAACAATTTTGTCTAGATCTATTACATACTATTTACTAAAAGACAACATCAGCAGCATCAAATGAAAATTCAATAATATGTCACTAGAAGTCTCCTCTAGATTCCTATAAGATTAAGTTCATTCTGACTCACTAACAATTTAAGTATTAATTATCTATCTCTCAAATATAGTCTGCCTACTATCTATCAAGCAATATACTAATGTCTCTGGCGACAATGTCATCTCAGCTATTTGTGCCTACCGCTTATAATGGATCAAGATCGTCAATATAAACTGACGTAGTTAAGTCTATTGGATCTACTCTAGGATGGGCTGGCAATCCCCAGCCTCATCCAGACAAATCAATCCCAATTCACAGATGTGTATGCCAGACATTCATACTAGTTGCAAGTCACTATAATTCTTTGTCTTGCATTCTTGGGTAGCACTCCTAGCATATGCGGCAATCCTGTCCTACTGGATAAATTATGTTCAGCTCCTCGTTCATTGTTGAATGGTCAAAGGACAAACACTTACACTTGGTCCCTGGTAAGGAAAACCAGGGAACAGCAGACAATAGCAGTGGGCATATCTCATTCAAGCATATGGCTTCATCTCAATGCCTATAATGGACTAGACATGAATCAACAGTTTTATGATTCTTCAGGCAGAATCGTGCCGACGCCTGCACAGATTGGAATTTTCTATATGGAGTAATGAACATAGGTATGGCTACGCTTTTATACTGTGCAGCCACCTGCAAATTACCGTCTAAATGCCTAGATTTGATTGGTGCATCCATGCGAGCTCAGCTCGCAGTATTAATATATTCTACGTGGGAGTTGGTCACGGCCTTGTACTAAAAACAGACAAGGTCAAATTAAAATGTCAAAACCATTACTGAAATCTTTAAACCCTCGTGCTTTCTACATTTTATGTACGAATTTCTGAACGCGACTAAGCGTCTTAAACTATCTATCCTTATTCACCCCTTCTCTTCCCTTGTAAGTGTTCATCAAAATCACGGGGTCGAGAATTGCACTGTCACTCCTAACTTATCCATTTATTCTATCTCGCCCCACTTTCTTTCCATCTCTAAGAAAAAGTGTTTCAAAAACAAACTGTTCACGAGAACAGTTCAAGGACAATTTACGCTGGTTATAATCAACGAGACCGTGAAAACTCAAGTACTTGCAAGTCGTGACCCAGCACGACAATTATAACATTAACCTTGACATCCCCCACCCCAGTGGAAATTTTAAGAAAAATTTACACGATAGGATCGAAGAAACCACAAAGTTATTGTGGTGGGGGCGCAAGTACTACTGTAGAAAAGTCAGCCTTAAGCCTGAGAACAAAAAAATCTAACTAAGAACGTGCATATTGGATGGACAAAAAGCATACAATTATTGATGCCACGTTCTATAGAATCTAGTCTATCGAAACATTCTTACTGCACACAATCAAACTTCTCACGAACATTTATAATAACAATGAGTATATCACTGTATACTGCTGGATTAAAGTATAACTACAATCAAACAATTAGGCCTTATTGAAGGAATAGGCTCATAATTATCTAGTCAACACACATACTTGCTGCCTATATACACATTCACAAACAATATATTGTTAATTAAAATACTGTGGTATCCAATGGCAGCAGTAGCTCTGGTAGCTTGGTTTGCCATGTCTCCATTTCATTGACCCGCTGACAAGGGCGTCAGGTTTGTCAGAAGTTCAGGTCACAGTCCGGAATGACGCTGGTGGAAAGAGGATATTCACAAAAAAGGATTGTAAAACTGGTTCATAAAGTAATGAACAAGATAATGTGAATCCATCCACCGTCTAGAATTGAGGGGGAAAAGTACTATCCAACCCCAATACAAGACACAACATTCTTTAATAGGGAACTAAATTAGACGTGACAAAACATCAGCTTGGGAATTGTCACCGCCAGGGATAGCCCGGATAACAAACCGGTATTCCTGGAGTGCAAGACTCCACCTCGTTAATCGAGCATTTTTAGCCCTGTTAGACTTCAAGAATAACAACGGACGATGGTCCGTTTCAATTATAAACTCGGACATGAGTAGATATCGCGAAAATGCTTTTACAGCAAAAATGATAGCGAGGCACTCTCGCTCGATAATTGCATAGCGGCATTCCCTATCTAGCAACTTGCGGCTGGCGTATAGACATGGCCGCAAGGTATCGTCTCGTTCCTGTAACAACACAGCTCCTAATCCCTTGTCCGACGCATCAGTGCGGACAATAAATATTTGGTTTATATCTGGCAGTATGAGAATGGGGGAAGTCGAAAACAATCGTTGAACGGTACGAAGTGTATCCGTACATTCGGTTGTCCATTTCACTTTATTAGGAAAATTCTTTCTTGTGAGGTCCGACAACGGAGCTGTAAGCGAAGAAAAATTTGGAATGAACTTCCTATAATAATTAAGAAAGCCCAATAAACTACGAACTTCTTTCTTAGTTCGAGGGGCTTGGAGCTTTAAGATGGTAGTTATCTTCTTGTCATCAGGGGTCTGAACGCCGTGGGCAATTGTATGGCCCAGAAAATTAATTTCATTATATCCTAAAAACACTTTACTGGGTTTCGCCGTAAGGCCAGATCAACGAAGAGCAATAAAAACTTGACGTAGGGCTGCGAGGTGGCCCGACCAATTGGTTTCATAAATACAAATGTCGTCAAAATACGACAACACGGAATTCATATTCTGGAGCAATATTGTCATCATACGCGCGAAAGTGGCAGGGGCTGTAACTAATCCGAAAGGCATATAGCGCCACTGCATAAGACCCAACGGGGTCTGAAAAGCGGTATATTGCTTGCTATTCTCATCAAGCGGAATTTGCCAATAGCCTTTGGAAAGGTCAATTTTAGAAAAAATCGTTCCCCTCGCTAACTGCGCAAAAAGATTCTCCTGGCTGGGAATCGGTTCAGCGTCATATATCGTAACCTCATTAAGTTTACGATAGTCAATACAAAAACGCACTGTATCATCTTTTTTTTTCACTAAGACGATGGGTGAGTTATATGGGCTGGTCGATCGCTCTATCACTCCCAGGTGAAACATGTTACGTACCTCGGTTATTATAGTCTCCTGTGCGTGCAGCGGACGCGGGTATGGTTTAACAAAGACGGGTATATCCGTCTTTAATCTTATAACATGCTGTACCAATGAAGTATTACCTGGTAGATCAGTAAAGACCGTAGTAAACTCGTTAAGCAAATCTCTTATATCTTGTCTTTGCGATTCAGACAGATCTGGATTTATATGTACATCGGACGTATTTTCAGAAGATTGCAGTGCGGGGATTGAATGCTCTATCTTAATAGGATCATCATCGTCAACTGAAACTAAGGCCGCATTGGCCTGAGCAACCACATTTCGGCGATTATTCTGACGATTATCATCGTCGGACAGGTACTGCTTTAACATATTTATATGGAACACTTTGTCCTGTCCCCGAATCTTGATAAGATAATTTACTCGAGAAAGTCTCTTTAGGACTTTAAAAGGTCCCTTCCATGTAAGAAGGAGTTTATTTTTCGTCTCCGGAAGGAGAACAAGAGTTTGGTCTCCGACGGCCAAGGTTCGCAATCGGCTACCCTGATCACGATATAGTTTATAAAGACTCGCATGCGCAGCCGAAGATTTTTGTGCGAGCTGACATGCATTAAGAATTCGATGTCGCAAGTCTACAACGTATTGATATGCAGACCGCGTATCGTTGTCGTCGGTGTCTGATCCGGCGAATAAATCACGGAGTATGGCCATTGGACCACGCGGCTTGCGACCATACAATAATTCGAAGGGGGAAAAACCCGTCGATGCGTTCGGTAGTTCTCGGTATGCAAAGAGAATAGCGGGGAGTTGTCGATCCCAATCACTCGGCTTGTCGGCCGAAACCCGCGCAAGCATAGCTTTCATGGTAGCATTCCATCGTTCACAGCAGCCATTAGACTGTGGGTGGTATGGAGATGTCAATCTTTGTTTAATCCCTACCAATTCCAAGACTTTCTTAAAAAGCTCAGAGGTAAACTGTGGACCTCTGTCTGATAAAATTTCAACCGGAAATCCAAGACGCGAAAAAATAGTAATAAGCGCTTCAGCCACATGATCGGCTGAAATGTCTTTTAGTGGAATGGCCTCTGGCCAACGGGTTGCGTAGTCAATGACAGAAAGTATGAAGCGATGTCCTCTGTCTGACTTGTGTAGAGGACCAACTATATCTACGGCAACGCGCTCAAATGGTCTGGAGACCATAGGCATCTCCTGCAGAGGAGCCCGCGATGCTCTCCCTTTAGGAGTACGTCTCTGACATACGTCACATGTTGATACGAACCGGTTTACATCTGCGTAAATACTGGGCCAAAAAAATTGCGATAGTATTCGAGACTTAGTTCTGGCCTTTCCTTGGTGACCCGCCAAGGAAGTGTCATGCGCGAGACGAATAATGTCGCGACGAAAAGATCTTGGTACTACAAGCTGCATAACGGCCTCTCGCTTATTCCGAAAATTACGATATAATAAGTCATCTTTAATAAGAAACTTAGAGGTATCCGGCGCTGTAGGATCAACTTTAGTAAACAAATGTTTCAATGTGGGGTCTGACTGTTGCTCATCATGGAATGCACTAGACGTTATGTTCACTTCAATAGTAGGATTACTCAATGCACTGTCTGCTCGTCGACTCGATTGTAGGCGTGTTGTCGCACAAGCAACACTCTCATCCTCAGTCCAAATTTCCAAGTTACCGATAGGAAACTTTATTACTTGAGGTACATTCCCTATGATTAAATCAGCCACCGGATTAGGCAGTACACATGCGGTAACAATACCTGTGAGAAAAGGTGTATCAATATAAACTTCTGCAAGACGGAATCGCTCTACAGATCCGCCAAAAGTAATACAAGTTACATCCTTATCCAAAAATTGTGTTGGACGGACTAGTGACTGCCGAACGCCGATAGTCGTGCATCCGGAGTCACGTAGAACGGAAGCGCGAATCGCGTTCACGCGGCCCTGGTAAAATGTTAATTCACCCAGTTCATGTAGGGCCGACATGACTGGAATAGCTTTTGATTGTCATGAAGATTCAGAATGACCGTCAGTCTCATAAGGTGTAGATTTAACAGAGCAGGCATTCGCCGCTTCCATTTTGACATTACAAAATTTTTGTATGTGGCCTACCCTATTACACCTAAAACACATAATACGATGAGGATCGTTTCCACGATAAGGAAGACTCTGCGGTCTATCATAATCATGATTATTATCAAAATGCACTCGTCGCGGCGGTCCCTGAGGCCGGTTATATTGTTGGCCTGGATAGTTGCCCCGATAATATGGGCGAGGCTCGTAAAAAGAATAGCTCTGGTATCCTCGACGTGGGGATAAATTACCGCGATTCGGAAAATCCCTCTGTCTAAAAAAAGGCGGCTCTGATTGAGAGCGTGGATTTGGGGCCTGACGCCGAGTCGGCCTTGAACGATCGTGTCCGGTTGGCGCTCCTTTGCCCACGTTGGCATAACACGGTGCTGTAGTTGAAGGCTTTGCCAAAGGACGATTTGGGTGGGCGGACGCATAACGTTCCGCGCACGATGTGATTTCTTCAGAGGATGTCGGTGCCCTCTCTTTAAGGTGGGCAACCAAATCGGAATGACATGCCGTATAGATTTGGTCTTTTAAGACCAAATCATAAAGTTGAAAATAATTTCCGGTAGTCACGTTCGCGAGTTCGATCCAGCGATCTAAGTAATGTTTCAGCCGATTCACATAAGTTGAGAAATTTTCAGATGGCTCAGGTTTACATGCGCGAAATCTCTGATGGAAGCCATCTTCGGTATGTTGGAATCGCTTAAGCAGTGCTGTTTTAAGCTTGTCATAGTCGTTGGCATCCTCTACTTTGAGGCTATGAAATACTTCTAGAGCCTTACCTGTTAGTAAATTAGAAAGGCATGAACTGTACATCGCATGCTGCCATCCGACGCATTTAGCGTGTAGCTCGAACCGATGCAAATATGCGTCGATCCGGTCCAGTTTTTCATTAAACGTCGGAAGCTTCGGTTTTGTAGCATATGTATTGCTGGCAGCAGTGGGGGCTATAAGCGATTCTCGCTCTAATTTCTTTATTGCGAGTTCATGCTCCCTTTTTTCCCTCTCTACAGCCTCTTTTTCTCTTTCTCTTTCTTCTTTTTCTCTTTCTCTTTCTCTTGCTTCTTTTCGATCCTCTCGGTCTCGGTCCTGCTGTATTTGTCGTTCGCACCACGAGGCGCGTTCTTCTTCTGGTATACCCAGGGCCTTGGCAGATTCAATGTATTTGAGAAACTCGGCCATAATGTGTATTAAACTCTGTTACCCGTATGGATTCGTATAGAATCAAAACACTGGCACGCTAGTGTGTGCACAATTAGTAAGTATTTACCTACTGTTACGGTATGTCGCGGTATCAATTATATTATCTCTAACAGTTACTCTCTCTCAATATTAATCCAGTGTCCTATGTTACCACTGCTTCGCGAAAAGAACGTTCTATCTCTCTCTGTAAATTGCAGGCAGTGTCACTTCCACTGCAAAAATTTTATCTCTCTCTCTCTGAATATGAATGCTAGTAAGGCAGTGCCGTCTATCCGTTGCTCCCACTGCAATAAAATATATATGTATCGCCTTCAATGCGACAAATCAGTGTCTTGTTATGTCTCTCTCAACGCGACGAACCAGTGTCCTCTGTTATCACTGTCAAAAATGTATCGCTCTCTCAATGCGACAAATCAAAAATATATCTCTCTCTCAACGCGACAAATTTGGAATATCTCTCTCTTCTCAAAACGCGCACACTTACACTTGGTCCCTGGTAAGGAAAACCAGGGAACAGCAGACAATAGCAGTGGGCATATCTCATTCAAGCATATGGCTTCATCTCAATGCCTATAATGGACTAGACATGAATCAACAGTTTTATGATTCTTCAGGCAGAATCGTGCCGACGCCTGCACAGATTGGAATTTTCTGTATGGAGTAATGAACATAGGTATGGCTACGCTTTTATACTGTGCAGCCACCTGCAAATTACCGTCCAAATGCCTAGATTTGATTGGTGCATCCATGCGAGCTCAGCTCGCAGTATTAATATATTCTACGTGGGAGTTGGTCACGGCCTTGTACTAAAAACAGACAAGGTCAAATTAAAATGTCAAAACCATTACTGAAATCTTTAAACCCTCGTGCTTTCTACATTTTATGTACGAATTTCTGAACGCGACTAAGCGTCTTAAACTATCTATCCTTATTCACCCCTTCTCTTCCCTTGTAAGTGTTCATCAAAATCACGGGGTCGAGAATTGCACTGTCACTCCTAACTTATCCATTTATTCTATCTCGCCCCACTTTCTTTCCATCTCTAAGAAAAAGTGTTTCAAAAACAAACTGTTCACGAGAACAGTTCAAGGACAATTTACGCTGGTTATAATCAACGAGACCGTGAAAACTCAAGTACTTGCAAGTCGTGACCCAGCACGACAATTATAACATTAACCTTGACATCTGTCGTTCTTATTGTAGGACACAGACGTATATTAACATAGCCTATACGGTGTGTTAAGTTAGCTCGTGTATAGAGCGTTTATGACTTTCAAGTTCGCGTAGGACTTAGTCATAGTAAATTACTGTATTTCTTGCTTTGTCAAAGCACAAAATGAGCTCAGTTAGAGCGGCGTGTGAGTCTAAGCTTAAAGTTAAAGTTAGCTCATGTACGCGGTGCATATATTGCACATATCTTAAGTTCTTAAGGAACTCGTTAATTTCCAGTGTTGTACTCGCTTCTTGTGGCAGTGTTAGACCTGTAAGTCTTAGCGTGACCAGGCAGGCTTCTGTCCGTGTGTAGGGCATTGTACCCGGCGTTTCTGTGAATTGTGCAGAACAGCGGGAAGGCTAGAGGCCAAGACCATAAAGTAACCACCTGTTTTAAAGTATCCTGTGCATATTGTTAGGACATTTCGATCCTGTTATGTATCCTGTGACTGTGACCAGAGCCTTATCAGGACATTAGTTATATACTAGTAGTCATCTTGTGGATGTGAACAGTGCTTTTTATGTGGAGTAAGGACATATTTGCAATTGAGTGTATCCTGTAGTGAATTTAAGAGAACATTATCTTGTGGAGTCCAGTTTCCCAAGAGACCGGACATTCTTCGGTTTAGGACCATCATCGTCAAGTTTACAGATTCAAGATATAGGACAAGTTTAAGTAACATTTTAGTTAGAGTAATTATTGGAAGAGTATGGATATATGATGCGGGGCTCTCTTGTAGAAGAGGGACAGCAGAGAATACATCTGACGTGATACTGCGTGTCGTAAGAGGCGACTAAAGGTGCAAAGGTCCTGGTCTCCCGAGAAGAGCCAGTTGGCGGTGGGCCAACTACCCACCCTGTAAAAATAAACCAGTTACAGAAACACAAGCAAATACTTCAAATCAGTCTTTTATCTTGGGAGAAGGGGGAGCATCTGCACCTGTAGATTCAATGAAGGACAATGGACAAAGCCGAAAGGACGCCACTGGCCCGACTGCTCCTTCATCAAGCAAGTCACTCCGGATTGCGTCGTGGAATGTCCGCTCCATGTATGAAGCAGGAAAGAGTGCCCAGGTTACAATGGAGATGAGGCGATACAGACTGCACATACTTGGAGTTAGCGAGACCCACTGGATACAGTCCGGACTGAAACAACTTAATTCTGGGGAAAAGATTTTGTATTCTGGAAGGGAGGACAAAAAGCATACAGAAGGAGTAGCGATCATCTTGAGCAAGCACGCCCAGAGGTCACTGAGGGGATGGGAACCCTATGGAAGGAGAATTATATTGGCATCATTTACTACAAAGAACAAGAACATCAACATGAACATTGTGCAGATATACGCCCCAACAAATGAAGCAACCGATGAGGACAAGGACGATTTCTACAACCAGCTTCAGGAAATAGTTGACACACTGCCAAGAAAAGATGTGAACATTATAATGGGAGACGCCAATGCCAAGATAGGACAGGACAATACTGGGTATGAGGACATTATGGGGTGCAATGGTTTAGGACAAATGAATGAGAATGGAGAGCGGTTTGCAAGTTTCTGCGCATTTAACAGCTATGTGATTGGAGGTTCAGTATTCCCACACAAGAGGATCCATAAGGCCACTTGGATTTCACCGGATGGAGTAACTGAAAACCAGATTGACCACTTTTGCATCACCCGACAATTCAGACGCTCACTGGAGGATGTCATAGTACAGAGAGGAGCAGATGTTGGATCTGACCATCACATGCTGCTGGCAAGACTCAAACTCCGCCTCAAGAAACAAGGTACCAGAGCAGGAACAAAGAGGAGAAAGTTTCAAGTGAGCCTTCTGGATGGAGACAAGAAGGAAGAGTTCCAGCTGACACTGAGGAATAGATTCAAACCCCTTGTTGACCTCGAAGAGACAGTAGATTTGGAGACTCACTGGGATAAGGTAAAAGGAGTATTTACATCGACATGTCAGGATGTTATTGGGGAAAAGAAAGTGGAACACAAGGAATGGATCAGTCAAAAATCACTGGACTTGATAAGGATAAGAAGAGACCTAAAAGAACGGGTAAATGCAAGTCGTACAAGAAGCTCAAGAGTTGGTAACCAGGAAGAGTACCGAGCATCAGCTAAAGAGGTCAAAAAATCAATTAAAAAAGACAAAGAGGAGTTCATAGGAATGTTAGCAGAGAAAGCAGAGAAGGCAGCAACAGGAGGACACATGAGGATCCTCTACCAGACTACAAAGACTCTTGCTGGAAAATATGGAAAACCTGAAGTTCCTGTCAAGGATTACAACAGGAAGGCTATTTTTGGAAAGGAAGCTCAGGCAAAAAGATGGATAGAACATTTTAACAGCCTCCTGAACAGACCTCCACCAAGCAACCCACCCGACATTCTACCCGCAAGAAATGATTTACCGATCAGTTGCGACCCCCCGACTAAAGCAGAGATTAATGATGCCATAAAGCAGTTAAATCGAGGCAAGGCAGCTGGACCAGACCAGATCCCACCAGAGGCGCTGAAGGCAGATGCTGCTGGGGCTGCAGAGGGTCTGCACTCACTATTCTCGAGGATTTGGATCGGAGGCAAGTTTCCAAAGGACTGGAAGGAAGGACACCTCGTGAAGCTCCCAAAAAAAGGGGACCTCAGCAATTGTAGTAACTACAGAGGAATCACACTTCTCTCCATCCCAGGAAAGGTTTTCAATCGGATTATTCTCAAGCGAATACAGAATGCAACAGACCAAAAACTTCGCGAGGAGCAAGCTGGTTTCAGGAGTAATCGATCAACCACCGATCAGATCGCCACGCTGAGAATCATAGTAGAGCAGTCGCTAGAGTGGAACTCCCAACTGATAGTGAACTTCCTTGACTACGAGAAGGCCTTTGATAGCATCGATAGAGAAACACTGTGGAGAATATTGAGACATTATGGAATCCCAGAGAAGATGGTGAATCTTATAAAGAGCATGTACGAGGGGACAAGTTGCAGAGTCGTACACGATGGTAAGCTTACTGACAGCTTTGATATCAAGACTGGTGTTAGGCAGGGTTGTTTGCTGTCCCCATTTCTGTTTATCCTGGTGATTGATTGGCTTATGAAAGAAACCACCAGTGGAGGAAGAAATGGCATACAATGGACCCCATGGACACAGCTGGACGATCTAGATTTTGCAGATGACTTGGCACTATTGTCGCACACACACGACCAGATGCAAGCAAAGACTACAGCTCTAAACAAAATTTCAGAATCTATTGGATTGAGGATACATCCCGCGAAGTCGAAGGTCCTAAAAATTGTTGCACCCCTAAGCGAACAAGTCACAGTAGGAGATCAACCACTGGAAGATGTAGAGTCCTTCTGCTATCTTGGTAGTATCATTGACAATAAGGGAGGAACAGAGGCAGAAGTCAAAGCACGAATTGGAAAGGCAGCTTTCACATCCTTAAGCAAGATTTGGAGAACCAAGGATATATCTCTAAAAACAAAGCTGAGGATATTCAACTCGAACGTGAAGTCAGTCCTGTTGTATGGATGTGAGACCTGGAATGCGTCCCAGGCCTGCATAAAGAGAATCCAAGTTTTCATCAACAGATGTTTGAGGAAGCTACTTAAGCTCAGATGGACAGACAAGGTCAGCAATGAAATTGTATGGAAAAGAACAAGACAGAACCCAGTCAGAGAGGAAATTGGTAGGAGGCGATGGAGATGGATCGGCCACACTCTCAGGAGGCCAGGAAACAGCATCACGAAGAAGGTATTGGACTGGAATCCCCAGGGCAAGAGATCAAGAGGAAGGCCGCGCGGAACGTGGAGAAGAGCCAGAGAAAATGATGTGCAACGAAGCGGAAAGACTTGGAATAATGTAAAGAGGCTGGCCCATGATAGAGAGGGATGGAAGGTGTTTGTTGGTGGCCTATACCCTGATCCAGGGTGAGAAAGGCAATGATGATGATGATGGATATATCCTGTGTGAAACGTTCTTTGAGTGCAGAGCTGGTGAGATATACAACGACCTTTTTATCTGTGTTTTAGTGTAACATATTATACTCCATTTTATTGTCATTTCATTGCATTAATCAGAAACCTTTTCTTTCAGGGTAATTATCTTAGCTGTTGTTAAACGCATTATCTTTTGAATTTGATCATTGTCATAATATCTGTATGAAATATTTGTCCATCTCTTCTGACACGTTATTTAGACTATTTTACCAATATTAATTAAGCCCCCATCCCACGTGTCCCAATAAATTTATTGTGTGTATAACTGTAAAGCACTTGTTTCCATCGGTGTGTTATAGTCACTCATAGGCCGGAACATCCCAAGGTTGCAAACCGCATTTGCAGTACCATTGTCTGCACCTGCGCTTTGTGACACCCTGTGAAACACAAAAAAGGCAATGTCAGAAGTGTAATGCCATAGATAGGCTGTGGGCTACATTAGAATTAAGTGTTTTAGGCTGTGGGCTACATTAGAGTTAAGTGTTTTAGGCTGTGGGCTACATTAGAGTTAAGTGTTTTAGGCTGTGGGCTACATTAGAGCAAAGACAGTGCAAGGTTGTCTTTTGTAGTTGTTGTTTTTGTTCTTCTTTTTTAGCCCCACTTGACCCAAGCAACTGTCGTGGTAGCAGTGGAAATGTTGGTATGTCAGTCGCCATCTCTTGTTGGCAGAGAAACGCCCTTTGTTCACTTGTATCGAGGGCATACAATAACTACATACTGTGGCGACAGCATTATTTGTGCCACCAATTAATACAAAAAATCACAAATTGGTGGCGCTCTGAGTCAAGTCCACGACTTCAGTGTTAGATGTGAACTGTGCGGTTTAAAGGGACCTCACGGACTGGGACATTTCACGGTAACTGTTTTTCCCCATGCATTGTTTAAAAAATGGCTCTTATGTAACATGTTACGTGGAATGTCCCGACTGGCGAGACTCAAACTCAGTTCGGGTACGTCAAAACCGTCTTGGGTCAGCGGGTGGATAGACAGACAACGATGCTCTGACATAGAACAGGCGCTACATAGATATGGTTCAGCTGAGACACATGATACCGGGACGAATTCATTCGTCATATCCCGTCTGTATTATTTGGCGTGTATCATCGGTGTCAACAATGCAACAATTCAGGCCACACCCCTTCAAAATTGAACGGAAAAGAGTAGTACGCACTGTATTCATACGCGCGCAATTTGTGGACATAATTATACTGGTAGAAGGAATGGTTCGTCTCGGTATCCTGTGTCTCAAGACTCAGTGTGACGCCAGCCTAAATTTAGTGCCCAATACAGAGCGCCTGATCTGAAAACCTCTGGTACATCCACTGCTAGTTTAAAATAGTCATATTTATGTAAGTGCAACGCTATAATATTTGACATGACAATAATATGCGGTCTCATTAGAATAATTTATCTTATAATTATGATAAGGCATTTGTCATTAAATTACAAGCTCCAAATGTGGAACACTGGACATTGAAGGTTTAACGCTCATGGGTTCATGTCGTTTTAGTATATGTAAACAATAGTAAATACAGTTGTGAAGCTTTGGGGCAAATTACCACTTTCTTTTATTTAAACATACTTCAACAGCGTTGGAAATGCATAGAAACCCAGCTATCGTTAGAGATCAGCTGACACGTCAGTGAGCTATTTACTGCTGTTCCGCTGGATGAACACGTTAAATGTTAAATAGACGGTTTGCCTTCAGAGACCTACTTACTAATTCACACGGGATGGCAAGCAGGTTGTAATAATAATGTTAAACTGAAAAGACGTTTAGCGAACATGTTGGGCCTGCAAAAGAGATGTCTTTTTAAAAAAATGTTATGCTTCACTTTGCAGTAATCAGAACTATCTATCTATCTATCTATCTATCTATCTATCTATCTATCTATCTATCTATCTATCTATCTATCTATCTATCTATCTATCTATCTATCTATCTATCTATCTGTCTGTCTCCTTATCTATCTATCTATCTATCGCTCTACTTATCTATCTATCTGTCTGTCTCCTTATCTATCTATATCTATCTGTCTGTCTATCTGCTTAGCTATCTATCTATCTATCTATCTATCTATCTATCTATCTATCTATCTATCTATCTATCTATCTATCTATCTATCTATCTATCTCCTTATCCATCTATCTAACTATCTATCTATCTATCTATCTATCTATCTATCTATCTATCTGTCTGCTTATCTATTTATCTATCTATATATTTATATATATCAATCTATCTATCTATCTATCTGTCCGTCTGTCTGCTTATCTATCTATCTATCTATCTATCTATCTATCTATCTATCTATCTATCTATCTATCTATCTATCTATCTATATCTATCCTATCTATCTATCTATCTGTCTATCTATCTATCTATCTATCTATCATCTATCTATCTATCTATCTATCTATCTATCTATCTATCTATCTATCTATATATCTGTCTGTCTATCTGCTTAGCTATCTATCTATCTATCTATCTATCTATCTATCTATCTATCTATCTATCTATCTATCTATCTATCTATCTATATATCTATCTATCTATCTATCTATCTATCTATCTATCTGCTTATCTATCTATCTATCTATCTCTATCTATCTGTCTGTCTGCTTATCTGTCTATATATATCTATCTATCAGCCTGTCTGTGTGTCTGTCTGTCTATTTATCTATCTATACATGAGCCTTACTTTATACCACAAATGAAACTATTTCATTTATTATTGTGCCTCACTAAGTATCTTTGTTAATGACACCAAGCTTTTGTTGAAGGCTGGAGAAGCAGTGACCTGGAGAAAGAGAAAGGGAGAGGCAGGGAGGGGGCGGGGGGAGAGAACGTGTCACTGAGATGAAGGGAGACAGCGAGAACACCACAAACCGTGTCGTGCAGGAGATTCACGCGTTTCTGTCATGATCTCATTGCGCCCTGGGCATACTGACAACGACCCACATAGAGGCCAACACGTATGCAGACAATCTAAATTTATCACAAACGGCGGGAGAAAAATAAATATCGACACGGCCACTCTGTACCGATGTTTCCTTTGCGAATACGTGCACTTCTAATCGTCCTCCATCAATCACTCGGGCCAGTGTATAAATAGCCTATGTAAAACGGCATGGACATATGACACTGCAGTTTTTCAAATGAACGATCCCAGTCAATAAAATACTCGATACCGAGCATTAGTTGCTTCCACCAGCATAAGGCACGGTGACTCTGTGCGTCTCCCATTACCTATTTATATAAGCCGTGAGAATTTGATTGAACGGCCTGAAAGGCGTAAGCTATAAGGTTTTTCTCACTATTTTCTTTTTTTTTTTTAATGGTTTTTTTTTTTTTTTCATATTCTTTATTAGAAAACATAAGGACCTGTATGGAGAGTATGGTGGAGAAGTTGAGAAGAAAAGACAGACAGTGGGAGAAGATGAGAGAGAAGGAGAAAGAGAGAAGAGAGAGGGGAAAAAGAATAAGACTGGAAGACACAGTAGCCATGTGGGGTTGGAGGGGGGGAGGGGGGAGAGAGAGAAGAGAGAGAGAGAGAGAAGAGAGATACCACAGAGTGTAAAATATAGTAATGCTCGAGTTTTGTTTTGTTTTTGTTTTTTCGGAGAAAGATGGATGGTGCGTACAAGTGGGGTACAAATGTGACGGTGGCAAAGAAATACACTAAATGCAGCAAGAAACGGCTACAGAAAGCAGAGAACGAAAGAAGGGGTGGAGAAATGTGATTGGCGGAGAACGAAAGAGGAGAAACAAAAATTCCACTTTTTTTGTGTGTGTGTTTGTCTAGTCCAAACGTTTCTAGTGTGTAGTTTCGAGATACGTGGTCCAATAACAAAATAAATTGCCCCGTTCTGGTGTGTTTTGTGAAGTGACAAATGAGTCACGATTTCTTAGGTCTTCATTGTATGAGGAGATTCTGTTAAACTGTGGTCTTTTTAATATAACACGATGATAATGAACTTTGATTTAACATTAGCTGCCAATAAGCTTTGGTTTGTTTGTTTTTAAACTTATAAATGGCTCATTTAAACGGTTTTTTTTTTCAAATATCATTATTGTTCAATGGGCCCTGAAACAAATACTAACGATTCTGTGCTCACGGCTCCAGAAATGACCGCATATAAACGTCCGCCTTTTGTAAAATGAGCCCGATCATCATTGATTTTATCGAAAATGGATTTAATTGAAATTTTGCAGTTGTTCGTGTTTTATACTAAAGCTTATGTATCTCATTTTTATTTCTTAGACTGCAGCCTCATTTTGATTTTGCTTCTTTGCACAAATGAAAAACAGTTTCATGTAGATTCGTGTAAAATGTAGGCCTATGCAAAAGTTGAAACATATCCAGCAGGCTTTTTTCCAAAAAAGTCGATGCTGACGCCGTTCATTCCAAAAGAAGACACACTGCAACATTCCAGAACCCAGATATAGACTGCTTTTTATTAAAACATATAAAAGTTATTTGAAATTGACAAATAAATGCAAAAATGTAAATCTTAACCATAAGAAAATATTCCATGATAGATCATAAAGTGTTTGGAAGCAGTAAAGTATGGAGCACTGTGTGACATGTATCAAATGGTACACTATGCGCCAGAAACTAAAGTATGTCATTTTAACATTTAGGTTTTGCGCTGTCTGTGTATTAAAGAAATGCTTTCAGCTAAGCTAAGGAAAATGTTTTCCAGGGCCCCCACCAAAATGCAGACCCTTTAAGAAGTTATTTAAATTTGTCTCAATAAAAGTGTGTTGAAGCGCATGAAATTTGAAAACTCATACAAATTTAAACTCAGACATGAAAACTGTCTTTTCAACCTCCCTCGAGTCATGCTTCATGACTGCGCTTTACCTTTTTCAACTGAAACTGAAAAGTCATCAAGACATGCCTGGTTACACTAGCTGCTCCCTGCCGCTCAGGTGAGCCATATTATCATAATACAGATAGGTTTGAGAAGGCAACGAACCGTGGCGAACAAAAAAGGTGCAGATTAGCTCATAGTTGCGCAGGGGAAATAAAGGATATTCGTGATCAGACCGGTATATTCACGTAGACCGGGACACATCAAGCTCAGTGTTGCCGTGGGAACCTGCCTGCCTACATCAGGTATAGAAAATATTAATTTTTTTCCCCACTGCAATATCCAAGTCTGGATTTTCTATATGTGCATTTTTAAAAAAAGAAATTAGTTATTTGATTTTGTTGTGTGATAACTACAGTTTCTTTCACCATTATTTTCCTTGCACACATATTATGATGCTTGGCCACCTAGGTCGCTTTCGGGTCGCACATACAATTCTGTGAGCACTTTAAAGAATTTTACTCATTACCTCATTTTGAGAATTTGAGAATCAGCAACAAAAATTAGGTAAATAGATAAATATGCAAATACATAAATAAATATATAAATAAATAAATAAGTAAATAAATAGATAAATATTTCAATCATAGTGTTGTCGTGCTTCTATTCCATCAATAAATGAAACATAAAGTAGACAAAAAATATTGACGTCCAACCGCTCATCATAGCATGGCAAGCAAGACCTCCAGAGATGCAAGCCAGACGCTTTGTATTTTCTGACGATATCATGTCACTCTCATCAACGAAACCAGTCAACCTTTCGCTTGCTCAAATTCAGTGATGAAACGCTCTGTTTCGGCTGTTGAAATTGTTTTCAGGGAGACAGGTAAATGAAACATGTGATGTGTCAGGTGTTTTTAATTGGTTGAACAGTTTCGTCAGTCATCTGAAAAAGAGCAGGCTTGCCGGTAATTCACGTGTCACCGGTCCCAGCTGAAGCAGCCTGTAGCCACAGCTTAGGAGCTCAAAGGCCAATAGACAGAAATAATAAGTATATGCATATGTAATTTGTAACATTTTCATTTCTGTGTTGTTTCGTTACAGCGTTTGCTAAAAAGAGTGAAAAATTGGGTATTCAGGATCTTTATTCCACGTTGAAATTGCATCATTAATATGCAGGTTTAATTAGATGTTGTTTATTATGTTTTGCACGATAAAATCTCTCTTTAAACACTTGGAAATGATAATAAAAAATAATACAGCATTTCGAGTCAAAAGTGTTGTGGAAATTTCGTAGCAGTAGAGAATGTTCACCACAGTTACTTCGGTGATGTTTTGTTTTCTGAATCGGGTTTTGTTGTAAATAATGTTGCAACAAATGAAGTCATTTAGATGTCTGCGTAATGTTGAGAATCGGTGGACCATATTTCTGACTTTGTGATTCAGAAATTTTAGTTACATCGCGAAATGTAAAATATATAGTGAGAAACTCCACATACTGTGTCTACGTTTTGTGCTAGATTACAAAAATAGATACATAATAAGTGTCTACTAGGCAAGTTTTAAATGTACACAAATCATAGAAATTTCACTGAGGACGAAACGTTTGTGCACCCATAACATACGTGTTAAATTTCATTGAATGAGAACATCGGAACAATTTCTGGACCATGAAAGATACTGTTTTATCAACAACAAAAAAAGTTGATTGCATTATACAAACCAGGACTTTTGAAATGTGTGACAATGTGTTTAAGAGTAACGAGAAGCCGGCAAATAGGGAGGGATAACCTCATAGGATGTTCACCTTACCAGACACGTTAGACAGCCACAATGGCTGTTGCCAACTGGAGCGCGCAGTGACCTTAACAGTCATCCTTATAGGATTCAAATATCATGTTTATATTATACAGTCAAATATGACTTGTTAGAGTTGAAACGTGTTCAGGTCAGTGGCGGACCTACATTTTTGGGACCCTGAAGCTTGAAGGGTTATGGGGCCCCTTCACAACCAGCAACAATAGGGCAACACCCAAAATTCTCTTATTCAAAAAGTTTCTTCAGGGCCCCTCAGGGGTCAGGGGCCTTAGTGCTCAAGCTTCACTAGTTTCGTAGTAGATGTGCCATTGGTTCAGGTGTGGTTTACTTTTAAACATAATATTATGTAATTTCTTTGATATGCCAAGGATCAAATTAGTGGTTTGCAACAAAAAATATCGCCATTTATACAAAAAATACTTCCAGATTTGAAAAGAAAAAATGTGAAAGGGTAAAACTACTCCATATTGAATTATAACAATATCACGAAATCATGATCGTGCAATTTGTGAATGTCTGCTTTGTGCATGTTTAACCTCTTAGCATTACGAATCATTATTTCCCTACAAATCAGCGAACTTTGGCACAGAAACGGGCAGCGTGATTTTTTTTCCGTACGAGTTTTAGCAAATTCAGGAGTGGAGCAGCAACAGACCCCCTAACACAGGACAGTTCCGACATATCCCGGGGATTTTCGGTGACTTTCAGAGGCATATCAGGCACAGTTCAGAGATTGCAGCCCCCATGGCAGTGTTCGATAGGACGAGAAATCCCTTAGCCGATGACCTGTGTTTTGGGGTCTGTTGCTGCCACGCTCCTGAATTTGCTAAAGCAAAAAAAAATAACACGCACGGCCTGGCTGACCTCGCCTTGTTTACGGTATCGAAATGGTTGTACTGTCAAATGGTATGACATGCACGGACTCAAAATGAGCGTTGTTTTACCATTATCATAATGTAGTTTCACTGTAAGTCACTCACACTCTCTTCTGCACAGGATAGTGTCACAGTGCCGTGGTAGGTGGGCTGTGTAAGAGAGAGTATTTAGTTAGTGTAAAGGGCAAATTTCATTACGAGCGTCACTAATTAGTTTTCTGTTTGCTGAACATCGTGAAAAGGTTCACACTGGAGATTCAAGGTATTCTGCCGTGGTTTGATTGCACCTGGAGTGATTTGACAAGGACAAACACAGAGTCAAACATGTATGCAAATACTTCAGGTCCATCACAGTGTGACGATTACAAATAACGGCACGACTATTGTCTTTTAATGTTTCCTCTGCGAATACGTGCACTTCCAGTCGTCCTCCATCACATATTGAAGACGTTTGTTTTTATTACAACAATAACCCTCATGGTGTCTGGAATGCAGGGGCGGGATTCCAAAATATTGTAGAGGGAAGGGTGGGGCATCAGAAAGATCCATCAATAGCTCCCCCCTCACCCCCCCCCTCACCCCCCCCCAGCTGCGTTGATGTGACAGAGAATTGAATCCGGCAACAGTCCATACCATTTGAATTATTTGATCGTTTCTTGCTGTAATGGCAATGCTGTGCATACCGGGTGACAAAAATGGGTAACATGTGTGAAATGCATCCAGGGGGACATTCCGCAATGACTGGGTTTGCCAGCTTGGGGAGACAGTTGCTTTTGTTTGCAACATCATAAAAACCACAAAAAAACTGTGGGGTCGCAGCAGGGCTATAAGCAAAGTCAAAATTGCGGGGCTTTGCAACATGCAACCTTTTCTTTTTGCCCAATTTTGATTTTGTTTGCAATGTGTTGATAATAATGGATGGTCGCGTTTCGGCATGCCTAAGTGTCATTTCACTACTTTTGCCTTAGGTTCGTGCAATGAAAAGGATTTTACGTGGCAGAGGACACAACTGATCACTAACAAGAGCGGGAGGGCATCGGCTTCGAACAAACCGTGTCCGTACAGACGTGGAGATCAGAAAGAAAGAGAAATTGAAGGGCCTTCAGTAGGCCGTAGTACAAAGCTGCATTGTGGCAAAAAGATAAGGGTTAAATTTTGCAAAATAACTGTCACAAGGGTTTGCAAAATACTGCTGTCGTTACCAGGTCCCTTTTGCAATAAAATAGTTATACACTTCGGAACTGTCGGTCATTTTGTTATTAGCTTCGACTCAAAATACAAATCTTAATTTTCTGGTTCAGAAATGGCGACGCCTGCAAATTTGCACAATCAGAGGAACTTTTCGTTTAACTTTAAACTCTTGGTGTTTAATTTACTCACTTATCGATATGTTTAATTCATTCCCTGTGGTAACTTTTGTGGGTGTGGACGGGAACTCTCAACATTATCCAGTTTGAAATGGAGACATAAATCAAAGATGTTTTTACTTTGACTCAGCATAAACACAAGACATAATAAATTTAGACATTAAAGTAAAGGAAAATCAATGAACCAGGACGGGATTCAATATTTAGGGAAGTTGGCTTAGATGTTAGTGTTGGAGAATCGGTGTCCACTAGAGCCGAATGTTCGACTTTCCGTAGCGAATGAGTTAAATGAAAAATTAAAAATCCCATTCTGAGAGTTGAACATTGAAATATCCAATAGTCTATATTTTGTATCATGGTGGTACATTGTAATTATAGGTTCGCTTATTAACTCTGTGTGTGCCAGTCACCGACATATCGGGTCTACTGCTTCTCATATTATTTTGTGCCAATCACCGATGTATCAGTGCATAAGAATGTTAGGCTATTTTGTTTCGGGAAGAAAGAAAGTTGACTTTCTGTTAAAAACTGTTGGTGTAGTTAGCCTTCCTTCCCTCGCATTTCCTTCCTGTACTGGCAATCGTGGGAAAATTCATGGCACACAAAGAGTTAATATATATATATATGTATATATACATAATTGTGTGTGTGTTTTTTTAATATAGCAGCCAGTAACGCATTGTCGTGCCTGATTGATCTGTGTGAAATTGTTATCATTTCGGGTAATAGTCTCTTCACATGTCATGCTATTATCGATTCCAGAAAACTGCAATACTTTGACCTTATCAAGAAAACAGTAATTAATCAAAATCACAGTAGCCCTCAGGGGTGTGATTCTGATACCTACATTAACAGTCTTTTTTTATCTGATTCCTAGCAGCGCAGGTTGCTTTAATAGGCAATAAGGAGGAAATTGAAGATTTAATTACCAGCCGGAGTGTTTTCTTGTTCTTTTTTAATTACATTATTGTTTAGTTCATTTTCTTTCCGAGTGTTCGCCTTGTTGGTAAGCAGTGGGTTTAAATGGGAAACTTAAACCATAAAATCCCTATAAGCCAAAATGCAATGTGTTTTTGCTGTTGTTGTTGTTGTTTCTGTTGTTGGTGGTGGTGCTGTTTTTTTTACCAGTCTGGTCAAATTTGTAACTAAGTCGGATATGGTCACATGCAGTCATATTTAACTAAGTAAGGCTTTTTACCTTTTAAAGGGAAAACTTTTTATGCACATTTTGAAGCAATACTGCACAATAACATAATCAGCCAAAACCTCAGTCTCAATTAAAACTGTATTTGGCCGATAAGTGCCAGTTTCGCGTCTCACTTCCTATGACTTAATTATTGGTTTGAAAGACTGTGTCACAATTAGTACGCTGGACGTTAACGACGAGACAATCTTTAAAGAAATGTTTCTTTCTTTACTAGAATAACAAGAACTTGAGCGGGACAGGTGTACTAACAAGTGCAACATTCGCAATAAACAGGAATCACAATGTCCAGCTCACGTAAGTTATGTATGTAAATCATATCTTTCCGTCCTCCTCTTCTTCGTGTCTTTGTGTACATAAATGCAACGCCACTTAATCGCAACTGTGTGACTTTTTCCCCTTGTACCAGTTTTTCTTTTTTTCAAAACTACTGAATAATTTTACATTTCTTTCTTTATTGTTTCCCTCGTATTAGCAGGAAGTTATGACATGTACACTTTTTTAAGTTAATTTAATTAAATTTGTCTTGTTTCCTTATTTTGCTTGGTTTCATTTTACTTTGTTTTATTACTCTTTTATCTTATTTTAGTTTAATGTTATTGTATTTTGTTCATTTCTATTTTTTTTTTAATTTCATTTTATGATGATTATTACTAGATCTATTATTCGCCAAAGGGAGGGAAGGAGGGCCACTGTTTGATGAGAGCAAACTCCTCTTTCCCGCCTCTTTACTGCGATGGCCGGTGACAGAGCATGACGGAAAGGTTTATAAATTATAGATTTTGCCCACCCAACAAGCGACACACATGGGTGAACACTATGAAGTCTGATCTGTAGACCCAGAGGGGCGACCGGATGAATGCCTTCCAATGTCGTTTCGTCAGCAGCCAAAGATATGAAATTTGAAAAACGAAAAAAAAAAATCACGCTTGACATAGTCCCAAGAATGTGTGGACGTACGTGATTTTCCTCCTATGGGTGACCCAGATTGCAGACAACTGGTTAATTCTGTCATTTTTAAAAACTTTTTCCTCGTTTTTTTTAATCGTAATTATTTATAATAAATCTCAGCCTATATCCCAGTTTGCTAATGTGGAGTCATTTGGAGGCGTGAAGGAAATAAAATTATCTGTTATCCTAGCATTGTTCATGCTTTTAATTATTCTTTGTGCTGTGGGAAAAAAAGGCGGGATGGGGAATAGACAGACAGAATGAGCGAGTCAATTATTGGAGCTTATCAGGGCCGACGGTGCAAATAGCAATAACAGCCCAACCCACAGACATCTTAGGTGGATTAAATAGAAAATTTTGATCATTAAGATGGAAAGCTGAATATTTATTGTGACTTTTAAACAGGTTCGTGTAGTTCTATTATTGAGTTTGAACACTGACACTCCACAGGTATTGATCGTGAATTTCTCAAAGCCGCCATCCGGGAGAGGTCAAGTTTTTTTTTTTTTCACCTATTTTAAACGTATAACATATTATTATGTTTGTCTTTCAGTTGTCCTTGTGTCTGGAGCCACGGGCTTTGTCGCCACCCATGTTGTCAAACTGCTACAGGAACAAGGGTATCGTGTACGAGGGACCGTCCGGAGTCTGAAGGATGAAAAGAAAGTGAAACATCTGTACAACTTGTGCCCAAATGCTGAGCATAAACTGGAACTTGTGGAGGCAGATTTGCTGAACGAGGACTCTTGGAGAAAGTAGGTTACTCGGGAATTTTACTAATGATGTTAGTGAGATATCAAACTATTTCTCTTGGTGATCACATTTAGCATAATATTGAAACTTGCAAGGGTTTTTATTTTTCTTCTATGTCGGCCGAGAGACACACTTGCATGTAGCTTATTTAGTTGTTAAATTCTGCTACATAACTGTTCACGACACCTTTGTCTTTTTCTCCATATTTCAAATATTCTTTCTATCTGTCTATCTATCTCTATCTATCTATCTATCTATCTATCTATCTATCTATCTATCTATCTATCTATCTATCTATCTATCTATCTATCTATCTATCTATCTATCTATCTATCTATCTATCTATCTATCTATCTATCTATCTATCTATCTATCTATCTCCCCTCTCCCCCTCTCTCTCTCTTTCTCTCTCTCTCTCTCTCTCTCTCTCTCTCTCTCCCCCTCCCTCTTTCCCTCTTTCTGACCTCTGTCATTGTTGTTTTTCAATTTAACCCCTTATTGGTGTGTATGTACTATTCCGTGTATGTACTCTAATACCATCAGGAATATTTGAATATTATTGCCAAAATTATTGTTTGGCTTCAATCACTTCTAGTTGGGTGAGAAGTGGGTGACCTAGAGTGTCGCATGATTTGGCTCTGGAATGGCCCCTATTAAGTATCACGAAGTCAGGGTCAGAAACTCTTGTTTGACGGGACTTCTCCTCCTTTGAAGATTTCCTATAGTCCTGTAGTCTGCTAATGCACTGAGTCAAGTCTGATTTGCTTCAGTTTTGGTGGAATGTGTGACCTATGGAGTTTAAGGGGACCTCGTGCACTGGTGAGACATTCCTGTCTCGCTGCTTGATTCAAGGGAAGCTCAAGTTTGAGTCTAAACAGAGGCAATACAGGTTAGACTTGGCGGACTAAGACTCTCACATTCTCAAGAGCTTTTTCATTTTTTTTTTCTTAAATAGAACCCAATTTGACCCTTACAAATTTCAGTGCCGTGAAGGACGTCAAATACATCATGCATGTGGCCAGTCCATTCCCACCTGGTAACCCAAAGAATGAGGATGAGGTGATTCTCCCTGCAGTGAACGGAACTCTGAATGTGCTGAAAGCTGCTGCTGATGCTGGCACTGTCGAGAGAGTGGTACTGACCAGCTCCTGTGCTGCAGTTTCTCGTGAGTGCTTGTAGTTGCTTGTAAAGTGTTACTTTACTGGTGCCTGAACATGAATTGCCTTATCCAATGTTTCTGAAACATACACAGGCAAAATTGATATATCTTAGTCAAATAAATGCAAAAACGATATAAAATATTCCCTAAGAAAATTATTTGTTGGTAAATTAGAAGTGTTTCAAATTTAGAGCATGACACATCGTGAGATAATTAAATAAAGAAATATGGAACACTGGGAATTCAAGAGTTAAACTGCTGGAGCATGCCCACTCAGTGAAGTCACCATGTTTGTGTTGACGTTCACGCTATTAGTCTGTGAGACTAATATGTGTCGAACCTGTTGCTCAGATTGTATAATATAATATTATATGTCTCAAATTCAATCAAGTAAAAGTTTGACTAAGACTTCTCTGATTTTAAACCCAAGGAAATGTTCTGATGACTCTGTGAATAAGTGTTTTCTTTCCTTTGCAGAAACTTCAAAATCATGAAAAAAATATTCTATGATGCTGGCCCCATTTAAATCTCAGCACTTGTATATAATTAAATGATGGCACTTCCAATTACCATTTCCAGGCATCTGTGGAAACACCACACCGTACACTGAGAATGACTGGACAGATGACAGTCCTGACACCTCTGCTTACTACAAAAGCAAACTGCGAGCTGAGAAAGCAGCTTGGAACTTTTTGAAAGAACTTCCACGTAAGTCTATTATTGGTTCATATTACCATTTTTTCTCTTGCTTTAGTCTGTTTCCTCTCATCTTCACTTCTGTCTCATTTTCCAAATAATTTCCCTTCCTTCATTGTATTTTGCTTGGTTTTTCAGACTGAACTAAAATTAGCTGTTTTGGGGTTTGTTGTTGTTTTTGTGGATATTGTAATAAAATTTGGTAAGTTCCATTTGGGCTATGTATCTAAGTCAATCACAATAGATTTCTGTTCCTAACTTCAGGCAAGTTTACAAAAATGAAAGTTATGAAGCCAATGAAAATGGTTTTGGTACCTAATAACTTTCCAAAAAATTCACTGTACGGGCAAAACCCAGTTTGACCATATTATTATGATACAAATAGTCACTATCTGATAAACTGTAAGTGCTCCTCTTTTCATTGTGTTTGTCTAAATGCCCCTCTAATTGCACCTCTTTTCACGTTTTTATGGCCTTCTCCCCCCCCCTCCTCTCTCTGTGTGTATGTGTGAATAGGTGTATGCTTTTTCTTTCACTCCATCCACTCACATGCTTAACTTACAACATCTGAGTTTCCAAATTTTCTGTCTTGTAATTTCATTTTATATCATCATCCTCATTTCTCTTGCCCGTAAGTTTTGGTGGTACTGGCTGTTTGGTCATACAGCCAAAATATTAATAAAATAGGACTTTTTATTACCAATTTGTGGCCAGCTTCCCAAAAATATTAATATAGTCTTCTTGCCAACGAAGAAATTGTTTCACCCATATTAGCTAAACGTATTCTAATCTCCTCCTTAAGCCTAACACTAAACTTTAACACAAAAAAAAAGCCATTGTGCAAATGAAACTTACCTTTTGCCACTAGTGCAAATGGTCACACTGAATGTCTTTGTCTCCCATCACAATTTTCAGATGGCAAGAAATTTGAGCTGGCTACCGTGAATCCTTCCCTTGTGATTGGTCCACCCCTTCATGGCAGCCCTGGAACCAGCACTGATGTAAGTGTTTTGGGGGACTCAACATTTTCATGAGTGAGAAATAATTATGTTAATGTCATTTGTTTATTCAAAGTGTGACTTGCTATTGTTGCGTGTTACGTAAATGTGTGACATATGTTTTCAACCATATTAAGGCTCAATATGTCAGAGTGAACAGCATCCACTTTATCAGTTTATAGTTCCACATATTAACACAAATGTTTAGTGTCAAATCCATGAAAATGGTTCCCTGAAATAACATAATTGGAATTGAACCTCTTTCGGTCGATCACAATTATAATTGCACAATGCACAATACTATTTCAGTCCTCATTAAAATATATTATATTGAAATTATATGAAAACTACTGCACCAAAAACAAAAGAACGGAAAGCGAAAACAAAAAGACACAGAAAAGCGATTACTCTTATTCCATATTCTTACAATAACAGCTATAAGCCATCTCCATTGTCCAAAAACCAGACCTAAACAAATAAGCAAATTATGAAGCAGCAAATCAACAATCCATTAAAGAAATGTGTTCCATAATTTTTGTTTCAAGGTAATCAAAATGTAAGTAATCGCTGTCTCTGACTTTATTAGGTGATGATGGTATTCGTTGAAGAGAAATTGATTTTTCCTTTTGATGTTGTTCTTGTTGTTGCTGTTTTATGCCAGTACATGGCAATATGTGTTGAGAGAAATTTGGAGTCAAATGTGATAAATATTTCGTATTTGAGACCAGTGAATTGGTGTCCAGTGTTTCATATTTGGAATACTTAACTTTCCAGTAAATGCTTTTCAAAAATGTTTGTTTGTTTTGTTTTTCTCTTTTGTGGTGGGGGTAGGGAGGGGTAAATATATTTTTTATTAGTTAAGTTTAGTTTAGTTCATTTATTTGTTGATTTAGCTTTTATTTTCAAATCAGATTTTCAAGTCTCACAAGCTCTGAAAATAGATACTCTATGTCCGGGCAGTGGAGGGTTAGTTTTCTCGTATTTGGTCACTGCCCTAGATTCGATATGAAATATTTGTTGTCTGTTACAGTTTATGAAAAAGATTCTGGAACATGAATACCCAGCTGTGCCACAATTCCATCTGGCAGTTATCGATGTTCGTGATGTGGCTTTGGCCCACCTGAAGTGCATGACATTGCCTGATGCAGTAGGTGAGTGGTACATGTACTCTAATGATAATTCTTCATTCCCATGATTTTTAAGAGACAGCTGCGAGTTCTTATTTCTACAACTATTGTTCTATTTAATCCCTCTTCGTTTAACGAGTAGGAATCACAGAAATAGTAAGGTGAACTATGGAGAGATTATAAATTGAAAAGTACAGCCCACAAATGCTGGCATTCAGTGGAAGACTTGAGAAGTGATTTTGGCTTGATAAAAAGGGCCTTGCTTCTGTAACCTTATGGGGAAGCCTGAAAAGTGTAAGATTGAGAGCGACGCGATATATATATGCTCTTAAGTTAATCCAAATATGGTTTCGTGTAAGATTAGTGATATGAGACATGCACACGTGCCATTGGATAAAGTCAAACTTGAGCTAAACGTGAGAAATTCTTAAAACACTTCATCAAAATGCAGTAAATCTATGTCCCAAAATTCAGTAATCACTTTGTCATTGGTGATGTAGTTTTTCCATTATGCGTGTTCTTCTTTTAAGTGTTTATTTTCTATTTGTTTCAAAGGGCACAGACACATCACATCAAATAAAAGCATTACGATGCCAGAGATTGCAGATATATTTCACGATGAGTTCAAGAGCCAGGGTAAGTTCTGCATTCTTGTTGCACTAAAACAAAAGACATTTTTCATTGTGAAATGGCCAAATCAAAAATGCCGAATTTCAGACAGCAGAGATTGTGGCTTGGGGTTGAGACTAAATGCCGACCTAAGCAGCAACAGGGAAACATTCCATATCGATTACGAAGATGATGTCTTTACATTCGATTCTAATGCCCTGAGGATCCTTACACACCTGATAGCGACAGCGTATCGTATTTTGTAGAAAGGAGAATGGTGGATATGAGTTTATCTGTGTGGGGTTTAAATCTGTTTACGATTACTTTGAGTCTTCTGTGAATCTGAAGACTTGAGAAAGGAAGTGTGTTTAAGGATACTGCTGAAAAGGAGCAGGGCAGTTGATGCGTTTCACAAATGGAAAAAGATGGACAGATGGATAGAAAGATAAATGAATGGACGATATAGATTGTGTAACTTGGCAACACATGGTGTGATAGGAAAATGTCATTAGTAAGTAAATGAAGAAAATTGAAATTTATTCTGTACTCTTTTTTTATTTTGGTTTTCATTTTGAGTTTTGATTACACCTCTTGGCAGGCTATCACATCCCTACCAAGCGTCTCCCAGGATTCATCGTCACGGCCATGTCTTGGTTCAGCAGTGAAACTAAAGCAGCCAAGGATTTTGGAAGTAAAGAACTGAAACTGGACAACTCGAGAGTAAGCCAAGTCATTTCTGGAAGGGTTTAATTTTCTATGGGCCTAAATCATAAAAGTCTAAAACTGAGATTGATGGAAAAGTGCTTGTAGTGCATGCCTTAACTAAAATCTTTGGAGTGTGTCTCACTCTGATGACAGTCCTGGGTTATTGTGCGTTGCACAGAAGAGCATGTACGAGCTGATCTTTATGCGCATCTGTATTATAATGGTTTGCATAGTATAGTATGGTATACAACAATTCTCCTTCACTTGCCCACCAATACAAGTTTTGTATGGATAGCTTTTTGTAACTGCCAGACCTCACTATTCTGTGGTAACTCTCTTTCTCTCTCTCTCTCTCTCTCTCTCTCTCTCTCTCTCTCTCTCTCTCTCTCTGTTTGTGTGTGTGTCTCTATCTCTTTGTCTCTTTCTCTCCCTCTTCTCCACCTCTCTCTTTTTCTCTTTCTTCTCTCTCTCTCTCTCTCTCTCTCTCTCTCTCTCTCTCTCTCTCTCTCTCTCTCTCTCTCTCTCTCTCTCTCTCTTGTATCTCTCCTCACTCCTTCCCGACCCAGATGTCACTTGACACATAATTTGAAAAGACAACAAACAAGTATGCGCAATCATCTGCATCTTTCATCAAGATGGAAATGAGGGAAGACCGTAAGTGGAAGATAAGTGGTGTTTTCCGAGCTTTATATGAGACAAAAAAAAGCCATAGGCTGTGAACAAATTAAGTGAATATGGATGATAAATTAACATAAACAAAACGCATGTGTGTTGCTGTTCCCATTTAACTCGGAAGTCCACACCACCGAGTCGAAATAGACTATACTCAGTGCACCATGGTTCTACATGAATACAATACGTGAAAGCATAGAAAAACGGGTGGTACCCTTTGTAAGCCTAAAAACATCTAAATATAAGTCTCCCTTTAAGCGGCACACGTAATCACAATTTCCTGTTTCCAATTTTTGTTACAGATGTTCCCCTTGAAATTATGGAGTATTGTGTGATTTTATTTTTTATTTTTTTAGAAATGTTGTGTTGCCAAATCAAAGACGAGACAATAGCTGGTAGATCAACAAATAAATGCAAATTCAGTTCAAAGATGTGATGTGGCATGTCAGAAACATAACAACTTTTATCAGCTTTCATTCTTTGAATTACTGCTACACCATAATACCAAAAACCTGTTTCCAAATTCTGTGGATCTCCATTGTCAAGTCACATAAAATAATGTACATCTAGCTGAATAACGGAGGCATCAAAATTTGTTTGTCTTTTTTTGAGATTGTTGTTACAAGTGCGTGGGTGCTCCAAGTTCTTTTGTTCTTGGGGTCGCCTTTCGTGACTCCAGAGCAAGACAGCTCCTCCTGAAATACCCTTAACGACTGCGTTAATTAATTATTCTTTCATTTGTTCTTTTTCGTTTTCCTCCTTTTTTCTGGTTAAAAGGGTGGGGGGGGGGGGGGCATTGTTAGGGTTTCCATAAGATTTAGGGTTGAGGATAAGGACCAATTTAGGGATAGCACGTGTACGTATGCGCTCCTAACGCAAAACGCTTGGGGTACGTACCTGCAAGTACCAACACCCTTATTTAAACATTTGTTTTCTTTCCATAGTTGAGGAATGTGCTTGGAGTTGAACCACGGGATGTCCGAGAGTCTCTCATTGACATGGCCTACGCTCTGATTGATGGAGGGTTTGTCAAGAAAACTAAAGAATACAGAGGCCGCCCTCAGTAAAGATGCTGCCTGTGGGCTATCTCACCATCAAAATATTCTGATTTCAAAACTGATACATTCCAGAAATACATATCAGACGGATGAAAGTGCAAATATTCAATGGATGTGAGAACCGTTAATTTGAAATAAGTACTATTTTACCAGGAGAAAAAGTATATGTGATGAAGTTTTTATACAACGATTAAAAGCATTTATTGAATATAGTGATTATGTATTATGCATTAGTCTATGTTGTTGTTCTTTTGAGAAAAAAAGACATCACTGTAAGCAAAGTTTACAGCTCAAACTCTCTGTATTCAATGTAAGGCAAAAATCTGTATGTCGGTTTTTTATTCTTTGGGGAAGTAATGAAGGCCAAGAAAATGTTCAGCCTTCAATCTTCACTTTCATCAAATGTCATCTACTGCTAGATTGTCCAGTTCACCACTGAAAGCCAAGACAAAAATTTTAATAGTCAACAATGTCTGAATTAATATCTAAAAAAATTCCTCATTGCTTACGTTGGGTTTCAAAATTGACATCTGTGTATTCTATTTCTCCATCATCGATGAAGAATATTAATCTCTATCATTCTTGCACAACGATTATTTTGATGTGAGTACTCATTCGTGTGTTCTACAATAATCTTTCATCATATTAGATTTGTTTCGCTTTTGCATTCCTTCTCCTTATTCAAACTTTTTTTAAATTCGAATGCAATACATAATCAGATGACTGAAATATTTCAGGTTTCATAACATTGTGTATTTGTGTGTACCGTACGTAGTGTGCTGATCAGTCGTGAAAGTAAATGGATAGAGAAACAAGTAATAAAACAAAAACAAATCGCAAAATTCAAGTATAACAACAAATCATTGTCTTAATTAATATTTTAAAAATCCATTTTCCCATTTTTTGGGAGAATTGTTTTTTTCCTACCATCACTTTGTCATCAGTGCCACTATTATGATATATGGAGTCAGTAATTGAGGAAACAAAACTCAGATGAGTTTAAAAAATGAGTGTGAATGTATATCTATGCTTGAAATTGTTTCTCGTGAACCTTTCACCTGAAAATGTGAAATGAAATTGTTTCCCACTGAGCGTACTGGAACTACTCATCTCTGACATTCATAATATAGTTTACTGTTTCTCCTTCTACCAGGCTATTTGCTTTTCTGTTCTGCATAACTGCTTTTTGTTGTTCTTTGTGTTTTTACTGCTTTGATTGGCTTATTTTAATTTTATTTGAGATTAAACTACTGAACAAAACATGTGTTTGTGAGGTTCTTCATTCTGAACATTTTGTCCCACACCAAATTCCAAAATAAAGTAATGTTTTTTTTCTAGAGCCAGGTGGTATTGTGGTTTATTCGACAGCTAGAACATTGGAAGAGAGAGAAAGAGAGATTGGGACGGAGAATAGAAAGAGATGATTGAATGAGAGTCGTAGGAGAACGAAGCAAGACAGAAAATTAGAATTCTGACACAGAGAGCACCGTAATATGTTAGTTATACATTAAATGTAATGTAATGATACAGTCATGTTTAGGATATATGACTGTATACTCTTATCAACGGAAGAGAGTAGCACATCCTGCAAATCATGTATGGCCCATGCTCACCGAAGACTTCCACTGCAAAATGTCGTTTCTCGGCAGTTACTTAAGTATTCTCCCCATTTATTAAGAAAAAAAAAACTATTGAAGAGATTTTTTTCCTTGCTTGGTGAAACAAGGCATGACCTATATAGTCCTGTTAGTCCCATCTTGCTATTCTTTGATACCGTATTCCCATAGTGATATCCATAAAGTGAGAATATCTCACTATTATTACAACCCTTTTCGCAGTTCTCTGTGACATCTGTGACATTCCTAGGTGATGTACTTTCCCAAACACATTCACAGTAACACAGTAAGCATTATCATATGTAATGGTGTCAACTGTTACAGTGATGCTTTCCAGCTACGGCTTTATAATGCGTAATAAAAGCATGACTAAGTTCGTTTTTGTTGTGTTTTTTTTACCGTGGCGAACATGTGGTTTTAAGTCAAAAAATGTAACTTATGCTGTTCTTCTTTATTGTGGCATACTGAAGTCAATAAGTTTAATAGCAGCCTAATGTGAGTGACAGTATCGTCTCAATCGCCCACAGGCCTTAAACAACCTAAATATCGATCACTGTCCCAAACAACCAACGATGACATCGATCGCTTAATTTGAAGACCAGTGTCGACAAGAACTCGTTCTCGGTATCGGTTAATGTGATCCTCTCATTTCACGTGTTTTGTAACTATTGGCCAACTTTTTAAAAAAAAGCCGAAAAGGACGCAGCGAGTGCATGCAGGTCTTTGAGAAAGAAAATGGGAGTGTGGGAATTGTCCTGAATCATTATATCAGCCGAGTCTTCTACTCTGTGGAACTCACATTAAAAAACAATGTACATTATGACTCTGAACATGGCAAAATTTCGAAAGCCAAGACTTAGTTTACCATTGGCTTTGATCTCGCGAAATCAATAATATTTACACAGGGATTCCCGTGTTCTTTAGTCTGAACGTGTCAGGGGACATTTTACAGCATGGCAAATGAATGGATCTGGGTAGGCTAAAAAGTGGAGTGTGATAAAAGAGCATTCATTACTACTTTGAATAATGAATTGCATCAGGAATGCTCTTGATATGCATTTCTGGCACGTTTGTTTTTAACTGGTGTGGCTGGTGAGTTTGACTGGTTGACCCAAATCTCTAAAACACAGGAAACTGGTGTCACAAATTAAACGATAGGCAGCCTGTGTGCAGGGCTATACATGAGGTAATTATGTGCCCTACCACAACCAGCGAACGATAGTGATGGGATTTGAAAAGCTAGTGGCTTAGGCTAATCATCTCTTGTTGACAAGGAAAGACCTTACCGGTACATTATTTTATATCAAGGGCTCATAATTTGAGTTACATGCTCGTTTTCATGAATTAAAACAGTAAAATACAAAATTATTATACTGCTAAATATGTCATGAAGATTACTTATCTTCTGTTCATCTGTCGACCTGCAGGTGGTTAGTGGGCTCTTCTGGTAGGGTCTACTCATGTCCTGTCGTGTCAAAATTGGGCAAAAAGAAAAAGTTGTATTAGCAAAGCCCCGCGTAAATACCCAAACGATACAATGCAAACTAAAAGACAGGACAGAAAATGTTCAATATCTCGGATACCGCCTTTATCAAGGAAAAAAAAATAATAAAAAAAATAATATAAAAAAAAAAGAAAAATGGAACAAAGAAAACAATCAAATAATAAAAGATTTCAATAGGAAATTTTATATAGAATCGAAACAATATGTGTACTTAACTGCGAGTTCTTGCTTGGTTAGCAGCACAAAAGCACGTCCGTCTGCCAATTATTTCTAACGCGGGGCTTTGCTACATACAACTTTTTCTTTTTGCCCAATTTTAACGTTGCTTATAGCCCTGCTGCGACCCCACAGTTTTTCTCTGGTTTTCATAATATCCATAATCCTGTCCTGAGGTCCTGCTATTTTCTGCCTATTGTCTTAGTGTTTTCCCAGCACAATATGACCGTTATCATGTGGTCGTGCTGTCTCTAAACTCCAACTCAAACCCTTCCGTTGAGTTATCGACGCAATGCCTATTTCTCTACTGAGTTAACTTGTTAGATGTAAAACAAGCCGTTGCCTTGAGGGGCCTACATACTCATTCTGACGAGACGGCAGGTGTTGCTACAACTTGCTAAGCTGAAAAGACGGTTGCTGGTGTATATGAAAAGAAACGCCTCCTTTATACAGACTATTTATACTTGCCTTGCAATCATCTGTTCGAGGCAATTTTCGTCAGACGAAACAGGTAGATTCAGCTTATTATAAATCACACATTTCAAACTAAACAGGCTGTGCCTGAATCAAACTGCACCCTCCATCCATGGATATCTATCTATCTATCTATCTATTTATCTATTTATCTATCTATCTATCTATCTATCTATCTATCTATCTATCTATCTATCTATCTATCTATCTATCTATCTATCTATCTATCTATCTATCTATCTTCCTATCTATCTATCTATCTATCTATCTATCTATCTATCTATCTATCTATCTATCTATTTATCTATCTATCTATCTATCTATCTATCTATCTATCTATCTATCTATCTATCTATCTATCTATCTATCTGTTACCTCCACATTTATCTATCTATCTATTTATCTATCTATCTATCTATCTGTCTGTCTATCTATCTATCTATCTATCTATCT